>CAUYRT010052286.1:0-17629 GCA_963574885.1 Lepilemur ruficaudatus | reverse complement strand
GGGGACCTGCCGTAAAGGAAGTTGCCCTGCCGGGAACAGAGGAGGGCCCCGGCCAAACCGGGCACCCTGGCAGGTACTGGAGGGAGAGGCCCCGTCCCCAGGTGCCCTCAGAGAAGGAGGAGAGTAAGTCAGAGACTTAATTTAGGCAAAGACATTAAGAAGGTTTGCTCTTCTGGATAACGTAACATCTTTTCTAAATTCTGTAACTATAATAGAAGTTTCAGAACACATCTGCTTAAAGATGTTAATTAATTAGGTCTTTCTAAAATATCCACATCCCAAAGTAAAATTGGTTGACATGACATCACCTATCATTAGGGAGTATTGAATAAACCTTCAGCATCAATCCTTAGACCTTCACACAATGACCAAGATCAGGCCATTTTAAAAACCATCTAAATGGTCTCAAAACATTTGATCAAAACAGAATGGCAGGTCATTGTAAAATAATAGCAATTCATTTAACCAAGAGTGATGATCAAAAGACTTTAAAGGCAACACAGAAAGGTAGATGCAGGTAAAAACCTTAACTTTTTAAAGCTCAGTTTTCCCAAGTAATCAAAAACCTAATAAGAACATAGGAATTATCTTGATAAAACATAAAATCTTTGTTTCTTAAGCCTTTCTTTACCAAAAGGTAAAGAAAAACATTCTTCACTTGAATTAATCAGACATAAGAACAGGTGTCCGGGACCAAGAGTGGACATTATCAAAGGAACAAGAAACTAGAAGACTATACCTTGAATAGGGGAACACGTGACTCTAAACCATCTTGTAATTTTTAGGAAAATTTTACTCATAATCATTTATCTCATTTGCATTTACCTCATTTAACAGTTTAGATTACTTATGAAAACTCAAATGTCAGACAAATCAAGTTATTTTCCTGTTAACCATTTTTATAGTGTTGATACAATCAATGTGATTAATTGTGTCTTTAACAAAATCATTCAATGCCTAAACAAATTCAACATCTAAACACCTTCACAAACACAACTGGGGAAAAGAATGTCAAAATACAGACCAGGAAACCATCACAAAATACAAGTTTAATTACTACTTTTAAACTCAAAACCTACCAAGAAAACAAACATGAGTATTCAAGTAAGCTCAAAACATTGTCCAACTTACGTGTAGCAAGACCAAAGGGACAAAATGAAGCCTCCAGTTTGATTCAAGCTCTTGTGACTACAGCTCCTAAGGCAGCTTTAAATCCCTAACAGGGTTGTTAATATCAGAGGACAGAGAGCTTATCTACCAAAGATTACCAAATGCATGTGAACTGAAAAAGCATTTGGGCTTATTTAGTTAATTTGTGAGCGCTCCTTCATGAGCCAAGTTGGCACCATAATGTAACAGTAGACACATACACACAAAGTTTCAATAGCTTCTATATCAGAACACCAGGCCCGGGACCCCTCTGCAGTTCCGCGGAAGTCCATATCCATTACGTTTCCATCCCTCTCTTTCCCTTTCCAACCGTGGGCATCTCTGCCTCTCAACCCGGTTGCCTCTTTCCATCTCCTAGACCTCAGGACAGAGATGTATTCTAATCACCCAGACCTTAGGACAGAGGGGGCGTTTAACCTCTCAGACCTTAGAACCTGCCACAGGAGAAACTACCACGGAAGGGGTCTTTCAACCTCCTAGACCTTGGGCTGCGAACTTAGCAGCTGCAAATTTGAAGTAAGCAGGAAAGAAAACAGGGACAGAGAACTTAACAGGCTCTGCACTGACATATCACACAGCAACACAGATACACACGCAACGTAAGGAGAGGCTCCGATCAAACCGCATTCCCACCTAACAAGTCCTGGGAGTGCCGAGTCAAGACAGTTCCGCTCTCACTAACGGGAGTTCCCCTCGGAATTCCCGGATCTGAGAGGGGCGTCTCTGCCTGGGTGGCACCTTCAAATGGCACTCGCCCACCCAGACGCACAGCCGAAATTCAGAGATCCATTCTTGCCAGGCGATCGGGGATGCGTTTGAAGCTGGCGATGATGCCGAGCTGGTGGGAGAAACCAAAACCAACCCCCAGCAAAAACACAGCTGGGCAGCGCCGGGAGGCTTGAGGAATTCTCCCCACTGTGCCGTCCCCGAGCCACGAGCAGCACAACCCTGGATGAGCGCCCAAGATTGTTACCCAAACCCCAAAAAAGGTCAGCCTAGGTCCTTTCACTCTCTGCACAAAGAGCCAGTTATTGAGACAGCGAGGATTGCCAGGGAAGAAAGGAAAGTCAATGCAAAAGCCATCTGCCGGGAGAACTGGAGAAATGGCCTCAAACCGTCTCGCTGAGCGGCTGAGGGCGAGGGCTTCCATAGCGGGTGTGCGATGAACAGGGTTTGGAATAACTTCGGTGGGACTTCAGAGAGTCGCGTGGCCAGGGTCTGAGATGAAAGCTATCTTATTTATTGAGATAAAAGCAGGGGTCGCTGGGGTCTGGAGTCACAGGGTCTGCAGGTGGTCTGGCTCAAGGGTCAGCTGTTGGTGAGGATGGCGAGGCCCGTGGTGCTGGTTAAGTCTGCTCGTTAGGCTTGGATGGTAAAGTCTGGGGAACAAAAACTGACCACAGTCATTGTTCTAGATCCTTCCTTTGGGGGCATTTGAGCACTCCGTGGACTGAGCCTCAGACCCTCTCCCCTCTAATGAGCGTGACATCGGGGAGTCCAGTGAAGCAGCCGCCACGGAGATTTCCAGAAGCTCAGTGCGTGAGTGCGGGTGCTGACGTGTCACGTGTCGGCAGCACACGCTCAGGGAGGTGGCCAGAGGGAGCCTTCCCTAACCGCGGTGCACACTATCGCATGTTGAGTTGCGTCTCCCCAGAAAGACGTGCTGAAATTCTAACCCCGGTACCGCGGGCGTGGCCCTACTTGGAAAGAGAACGGCATGGATGCAATTCCTGCAACTCGTGCAGCTGGGCTCAAACCGAGGCAGCCGGGCCCCAGCGCAGTGTGACCGGTGTCCCGTGGAGAGACGGCTGTGTGAACACAGAGACACGCGGGGAGAGGCCGCGTGAAGACGAGGCAGAGACTGGAGTGATGTGGCCGCAGCCTCGGTGCACCCAAGACCAGCCACGACCCGCAGAGCCTGGGAGGAGGCGGGGGAGGATCCTCCCTGCAGCTTTCAGGGGACCGTGGTGCTGCCGATACCTTGATTTGGGACCTCTGGCCTCCGGCACGGTGAGAGGATAAATCTCTTGTTTTAGGCCAGCCAGGTCGTGGTCCCTGGTTACGGCAGCCCAGGGCACCACACAGCTGGTGCGAGGCCTCAAAGCAAAGCCAGCCCAGCCCCTTGGGGCAGAGTGGAAGACGGTTACAAGCAGCTGGCATCTGCACTCGCGGCCCCGGTCCAGGTGCAGCCGTGTGAGCGTACACACACATACCCCCAGATCTCCGAGTTGTCCTCATCTCTTCCCTAACGTGGAGGGGACGGTGATGGTGGGGACAGAGTGTGGGGGCACAGGGCAGGGCAGAGGCAGGTCCTGACGGAGCCCGTCTGCCAGCCTCTTCCCACCCTGCGGTCCCCAGCAGTGTTTCTGTTAATATGCCACAAAATGTAGTGAAGCCCCACCAACCGGGAGATTCCATGTGTAAACGGTCTTTCTGTGTGTTTGCATGGCGGTTACGGGTCGAGCAAAGGCCGACGGCACGGTGAGAAAGAACGATGACGAATGAATGGTCACAGTCCTCGTTCTTGAGCCTGACCGGTCACCCCCTAGCACACTGGTTATGCCGGTGTAGTGCTTGCTGGTTACAAATGACAATGACACACACCCGGTGACGTCTACGGGCCAGGCCTGTGTGAGGTGGGAATTACTACCGTCCCCATTTCACATGTGAGGCAGACAGGGCACAGTCACACACGGCGTGCCCCAAATCACACAATTATTACGACGTGTCAGCGCCAGGTTTGGAATCCCGGGAGCCGGGATGTGTCCAGCGCACACATCTTAGCCTCACAAGGATTGTTACTTGCTGTGACCACACTGGACGCTCACAGTGACACTACGGGGTAGGCAGGGCACGTTGCAAAGAAACAGGGGAGCTCCTGGCACACAGCAGGCGGAGGACCACGGCAGCGTCAGCGTCCGTCTGAACACCCAAGCACACCATTTCCCTCAAACCAGTACTTTTTTTTCCAAACAATTGGATGGATCATATAGAAAATGAAATGTTTTCCCGGAAAATCGATTCTGAGTTTTGGAAACATATGCAATGTCATTGGCTGATGGAAGTGTTCCACTGAGGGGGAACAGAAATGCCATTTTTTAGCATCTTCTGAATAAAAAACCAGCTTTTCCACGCACTTGCACACACACACACCCCCAGAACTTGCCACTGCCTCGGCTCCTTCCTCTTAACAACCCACTCGATGTGTTTACGCAGTGTGAGAGAAGCTCACTGGCTCATGTTATGCTGCTCAAAGCATTGCATTGGTTAAACTCGTGCTTGGACTGTCAAAGCCTCAGTCTTCTCATCTGTGACATGGGGTAATAATGGGTCTTACTCCACAGTGCTGATGGGAGGGGCACATCACATCCTGCACGTCAAGGACTTGGCTCACACTGGCACGCAGGGCTCTCGTGGGGCTCTCAACGAATATTAGCTACTGTCATTGCCACCATTACAAGCCATTGAGGAAAATGTCGCGTTTCACATTTCAAAGTACATAGTTGCCTTTTTGTTCACACGCTGGTGAAATGGAATCATTCGCATCATTTCTTCAGTTGTCTAGACCAAGTCATCAACTCACCTTCGGACCGAAGGAGGGGTCCCCAGGACGTCTGGTGTGTAGCAGAGTTGTCACTACTTTTCAGGAGCCGAAAATCATTGCAATCCTGTTGTTTAAAGGAGAGAAAGTTCAAATTAGTCGAACAATGTTGATGGAAAAGTAACTCACGGTCGGGATGACAATCTGAGTCATACCCGTGTATTCTGCTGGAGTATGGGGTCCCTGGGCAGATAAGGTTAGGCAGGGGGTCACAGACCTGGCGGGGCCAGGCAGCGGGGACTCTGCCCAGGGGATGGAGCTCAGTGCGACAGAGACAAGGCCTGGGCGTCGGGGGCTGGAGGAAGTGGGGTACCCGAGAGCAGCAAGCTGGAGAAAGCCCCTTGGATCCTCAGGGCCCACGTCTTGGTCACAGCCCTGAGTGCCCTGCATTCTCCGGAGGCTACTGCAGCCTCAAGCTCCTCCTGGTGCCTTTGGTGAACAGAGGAGGCTTCCTGGCTCAGCGACGCTGTGGAATCTGCTCACTGTACACCTGTGATGGATGCAGCCTGTCCTCCAAAATGATATTGAAGTCCTATCCCCCAGTACCTGTGAATGTGACCTTCTTTAAAAAGTGGGTCTTTGCAGACGTCCAGTTAAGATGAGGTCATTAGGGTGGGCTCTGATCCAGCATGGCCCGTGTCTGCATAACTAGGGGACCTTTGGACACAGCGCAGACATGCACGGAGAGAAGACAGTGCAAAGAGACGGGGAAAATGCCACCTACGCCTGCGGCCACCAGGAGCTCAAAGAGAAGCCTGGGACGGATCCTTCGCTCACAGCACCACCAACACCTTGATCTTGGACTTCTGTCCTCCAGAACTGTGAGGCAACGAGTCACGGCTGTTTGAGCCACTTGGTTTGTGGCAGCTGTTACAGCAGCCCTAGAAAACCCACACAGTTGCCAGCCTACGGGACCGTGGAGGAGAGAAATAGTGTACGCCCGGGCCCCGGGGCCAACAGTCGAGAGCCAGCCCCTCCCTGCAGAGGCAAAGCGTCGCCGAGTGTCTTGGGGTTTCTGAAGATCCGAGGGAGCCAGGCACAGACTCCAGGGCACCCCTCAGCCCGCCGGCATTGGGACCCTCTGCTCCCTTCGTCCACTGCTCAGGAAGGTCTACGATTTGCGCAAAGGGCCATCAACAGAATTAGCTGTCATTTTGTTTCTTCTGTCCTGCCCTTGCTCCAAGGCGGGTCACCTAGGAAAACTTCGGGGTTCAGCGTCACCCTCTCGGATGAGCTCAGGAACGAGCGCGTCCTCCAAAGGGGAGAGAAACCTCCAAACACTGAACAAAATGCTGGTAGAGGACGCTACGCTGACCTCCGCCTCAGACAACATGTGACAGCATGTGTGGTCACTTCACATGCGTGTCTGTGGCACGAGGAACAGCTCTCCAACCTCAGGATCCCAAAGCAGATTTTGATTCATAAGTCTAAGGACATGAGAATGCAAAATGACTCCTAGTCCCTACGTGAATGTTGAACTTAGGGAAGGAAAGAAAAACCCTTGTTAAATATTACAGCAGCTGATATTTGGTGTTCCATCATGTTGCTAAAAATCATGTTCAATTAACATTTTTACACCTAAACATTTGATAAACCACCTTGAGGAGAGGCAGCACGGCGTCACTAGAGGCAGTGCTGACTCAGCAGTCAGTGAACATCACGGCCTCGAGAAGGACGGGGTTTAGCCATCGCTAAATCCGAAACGCCCCACAGCCACACCGGTTCTCCAGCAGGGGCTGCCTGCCGTGAAATGTCTCAGATGAGAAGTTTGCAGGGCACAGAGACTCCTCCCAGAAGTCACCCCCAGAGCCACACGAGGCCCGGGCTTTCACTGTCGGCGTGACTTTCCTCGTGGCAACGAGGAAGGTGAGTCCGGCTGCAAGTTTAGGAAGCGAGGCACTTACTATTTTGCAGGTGGCCCCGGGGGACTCCATGCAGATGCGCAGCTTGCAGTGCAGGTAGACGATGGAGTTGTTGATGAAGGAGAAGATTTTCAGCTTAAACTGGGCCTTGTTGGAGTTGCCGTTCTCGATGACGCTGGTGTATGTGTTGGGAACAGGGCAGCTGAGAGGGGGGAACGGGGCTCCTTAGCTCTACGTAAGCGCCCTGCTGTCCTCGTTCCGGGACGAGCTTACTCACAACTGCGTCTGAGGACGCTCGAGCAGCCCACGGGCTCCGTGGGCGTCGGAGGACCGGCCACCTCACCAATCCCCAAAAACCCCGGTCCCTACAGTGCTGGCCTGGAAATCCCACAGCGCCGAGAGCAGGCGCCATGGCCGGGTGAGGGGCGCCGCCCGAGCCCCACCTGTTGTTGATGAATCCGAAGGTGACCGGGTCCCTGGCGTTGCTCGAGGGGGTGGCCCAGCACTCCGTCAGGACCACCTTGAGGCCGCTTTTCTGTCTGTAGAGCCCCACTTCGATCTTGACGTCGTCGCTGGCAGACACGCTGTAATTTTGAGGTATGGGAGAATCTCCAATGAATAACTGCATTTCGGTGACAAAACTTCCAGCGCCGTGGAGGTCCTCGATGATGGTGTAGACCCTGCAAGAGGAGCGGCTTTCAGGAGGCTTGTTTCTCCAAGCTCTCTCGTTCCTGTTGCTTCCCCAAAAAGCACCTCCAAAGGAGCGTGGATGTACAGGAAGACCACCTAAGTGGGAGCACGCACAGGCTACTGATTCCCGGCTTGCAGCACAGCGGGGTGGCCTCCCTGACTTGTGCTGGCACAGGGGAGGGGACCTGCGGGTCAGAAAGGGCGCTTGGGTGTGGCCTGAAGGAGGCATGGCCCAGGGGCTGGGGACAACCCATGGGATTGGCAAGGGGAGTATATTTGGCTTTCTCTGGTGGGTCCTGAGTTGGAAGCAGGGACAGAAATTAGGACAGTGGCAGTTATTAGGCAAGTGCCAGTCACTGCCCATCTGTGTGGTCAGCCTCAAAGGAGGGTTCACAAGTGGTTGAAACTCTAAAGAACCCCCAAAAAAGCGGTGCCCGAGAGGAGCTGGGCTGTGCAGAGGGGCTACCTGTCCGCTTACCCCCACTGCGGGGTGTAGCCCGAGGACGCCAGCAGGTGGTTCTGGAAGGCACAGCGGATGGGGCTGAGGATCTTCAGCGAGTGCATGACCACCTCCGGGGACTGGTCGTTCCTCAGCGTGGTCCTCACCACCGTGCTCGTCAGGTTCTGGGCACAGACAGGGCCTGAGTGGGCACCTGGCCCCAGCAGGCCCCGCGCCCAGCCGCGGACCCCACTCTAGGTGCAGGGGAGACTTTTTGATAAGCCTCTTCCCTAAAGTGCCCGAACCCTGGCGAATTTTCCCTGACATAAACTGCCAAGGAGAGTGCGGGGCCTGGCTTCTGCTCCTAGCCCACTCCTGCTCACCGAGGGGAGGCAGCACCTGTACCCGTGCGTATTCCATGGATTTTGCACAAACACTTCTCTGGGGGAAGCTTACTTTCTGACAGGCATCCAAACCCAGCAAGAGCACCTGTGGGTTCCAGGGCTTGGACGGCTCGAAAGAGACAAATTTCCCTTTTCTGTCTCTGTGCCCCAGATCTCGTGGGTCTCACTGTCAGACCAGGTGTCTGCCCCACTCACATAAACAAGGGAGGGGGTCTTGGCTGTGGGCTCCGTCTGGGGTCCAGTCCCATGGGAGGGGCTGACTCGCCCTGGGACAGCGCTCTGAGCACGCTGGGCAGAGACTGTCCTGTCCTGAGCCTCTCGGTGCAGGGAGACAGAGGGGACCCTGCCCACGCACAGCTCTCACTGACACAGACCCTTGTGTAGGAGCTGCGCTGCCCGCACCCCTCTGGGAACAGCCCTGGCTAACCCTGTCTCTCCCCCAGAATCTCTCGAGATCTTCAGGAAAGTGAAGCAAAAGCCCGATGGTTCTCCCTAAGCTGTGCGAGTTTAAGGGGGTGGCGTGGGAGTGGTGTGGGGGGTGCTCCTTCAACCCAGGGACCCGTCTGAGGGTCCGAGAGCTCCCAAGGAGAATGGACTCTGCTCTGCGGTGCACGCACCTGCTCTGCCATGGCCTCCGGCGCCTCCACGTTGACCCGCCACTTCCTGGCCCACCCCGTGGAGCTGCCTTCTGTACCCCATCTCCTGCACGAGCCCTTCCCCAGCCTCTGCTCCCCAGGGTGGGCTTCTTTCCTCAACCCCGGGGCCCAAGACTGCACCTCCTACTCGGGACGCACCCAAGTCCCACCCGTCAGCCCTCAGGCGCCGCCTCCCTGTGCCGTGGCTCTGGGTTTCGTCTGCACACTTTGCGCCAAGCCAGCAGAGGTCTGCCTGTCCCACCTGTCCCATCTGTCTCACCTGTCCCACCTGTCTCTCCGAGTGAGCGTGTCCAGAGCTCCACCCAGAAGAGGCAGAGCCACAGGGCACAGGACACAGGGGCGGCTCCCACAGGCAGAGCCAACTTTGAACCCGACCCCCATATACCTTGCTGAGCTGTCAGAGGACTAAATGTCATCGTGCACAGAACACCCAGCCCCAGCCGGTCTGCAGAGGGTTCAGGGTGCGGCACCCTTCCCCACCCCTTTCTCCAGAATGCAGGGCCTTGCTTGCTCACAGGCCCTCAGGATGCAGGTGCAGCCCTGCCGAGTCCCTGCCGGCTGCCAGGGGTGGCATCTCTGTCTGGTGTCCCAGGTGAGGACAGCCTTCCTGCCCAGCCTCCCGGCCAGGCACTGCCTCCTGCCGAGCCGTCCTCATAGTCCCACTTTTATCACAGACCCCACCCCCACCCCCTTCCAGCTGCCCACTTGCCCCGAGCCTTTTGGGCAGACCCCATGTCTGAGCTCCTCCACTGGCTCCCTGGCCTCCCGAGTCCAGCCACCGCCAGCAGGTTAACCTAGGGCACACTCGAGGTTCTCTCCACTCGCCCCACGGGACCGCTTTGGCCCCCTTTCTAGGACAGGCCTCTCCCCAGACCCCATCTGGAGCTGACACAGCAGCTTCCCAGCATGGCCCACAACCCTCCCCAAGCCCCCAGGCTGAGCAGTCCAGGCTGCGGGGCTCAGCACAGGACGGACCCCTGGGCACTGCCAGGTCAGCACTGCCTCTCCAGATCCTACTCCAGGTGGCACATTTCTCCAGGGGACAGCCTCACTGAGGGCTGCTTCTGCCCCCGGGGGCCGGGCCCTGGGCTGGACTAGTGGAAGGGGCTGGCTTTCTCCTTCTGCTGCTGGACCAGCAGGGCCCTGGAAGCACAGCCTTTGCGCTTGGGGTGGCCCAGCTGGGGGCATATTAAGGGTACACGCAGGAGCGTTCATTGTGACCCACGCCTCTCTACCTGTCTGTGCAGGGGGAATTTTTCAAACCCGACTCTAAGACCTGCCCCAGGCCCTCTGCACTGGATTCCAGCTGGGTGGGGCTCACAGTCCCGGCCAGACGTCAAGATGCAGCCAGGTCCCTGGCGGAGGATGAAGGCTATCCTGACCCCTGTGCTGGCTCCCCTGCTTAGCATCTGAGACCTCGGGTGCAAGGTTCTTCCTGGTCCCCGGCCAGATGCAGATTCCCCCCCCCAACCCCCGCCATATGGAGGCCCCTGCAGCCCAGAGCCCTGCGCCCCAGGGCACATCCCCAGCCTGGCTGGCCCAGGCCTTACGCTTTGCACGACGGTTCCACACTCGCCCCAGCCGGCCACCAGGAGCACGTGCGTGCTGTTGCTGTCGCTGACATTGCAGGAGGGGTGTCCCAGGTACAGGGAGGACTCGGGGATGGATTCCTGCTGCAGGAAGCGCTTCTGGATGGCGATGGCCACCTTCTCGATCTCGCAGAGCACCCTGACCGCCCCGGTCAGGTTCAGCCGCTGGGGCAGGCCCCGGGGGGTGGGGTTGGCACCTTGCACGAGGGCAGCCCCGGTCCCTGCGGGGGTTGGGGTCTGCTCTGGGCTGGGGGCACTGCCAGGAAAGACACCTGCAAGGCACAAGGAGACGAAGGCAAAGGGTGGGTGTGTGTTTGGGGCTGATGCAGAGGGGCAGGGGAATAGCGGGTGGGAGCTGCTCTGCACCCTGCAGCAGCCACGCCTGGGAACTGCGTGTTTGAGACACAGCCACACACATGCACACGTTACATGTTCCACCAGCCCAGGCAGCTGGGCTCGCCATGGGCTCTGAGGGCTGGGAAATCCAGCGGCCAATGCTGGGCATGTGCCAAACCTGTGGGCACCGGCAGGTCATCTGCCTCGGAGGCCCTGAGTCCACCTCTAAGACGGGGTAACAACGTCTCTCAAGATCCTGCACCCCAGCTCTCTGTTCTGGCTCCTGCTTGCCCCAAATGCACACTGAGTTCCAATGTCTAGGGCTGTGGTCCCCAACCCCTGGGCTGCAGACCGGTACTGGTCCATGACATGTTAGGGACGGGACCACAGAGCTCCACTCTCAATCCCCGTCCTGAGGAAAAATTGTCTCCCATGAAACTTGGAACAGAATGGGGGGCGGGGGTGGGAGGGCCACACAGCAGCAACAGGAGGTGAGCGGCGGGTGAGCTAGCGAAGCTTCATCTGTATTTACAGCCGCTCCCCATCGTTTGCATCATTGCCTGAGCTTTGCCTTTCCCTCACCCCCACCTCATGAAACCTGTCCCTGGTGCCAAAAAGGTTGGGGACCACTGAGAAGAACACGGAGGCTCAGTGAAGACTTCTGATGCGCCCATTGGTTCTCCAAGGGCCCCCTCCTGGGTCTCCAGGGAAGCAGACCCCGGCTCGGTGGGCACCCCGCCCTCTCCTTGGGTGGCAGCTCTCCCCAAGCAGACCTAGTCTGTGCCTTCTTTCAGCCCTGCCCTCTGTAGCCACACTCAGCCCGTCACTGAGAAACCGCCCAAACCACTGCTCATGCCTCCACGGCCTTCGCCACCGGCCGCTCCTGCCTCCCCCTGCCCGCTTCCCACTCTGCACCCGTCTCCTGCAGGCTCCCGCACTGGAGACCGTGCCCTTCACTAGCTCCGTCCTCACCAGGCACACACCCTGCCTGCTGCTGCCTTAGCCATCCCTTACAGCCAACTCCGAGACACCACTTCCAGGAAACCCTCCCTGACTGTTTGGGACTGAAGCAACTTAGCCTCCTCTGTGCGTCCTGTGCCTACCTCAAGCAGAGCATGTTCTACACTCCCGGTGATGCCAGGCTCACTGGTATAAATGTCTGTCTCTCTCCACCTGACTGCAGATCCCTGATGGCAGGGGTCATCTTGGGGTCAATGCCAAATCCACTAAGGCCCCCTATACTGGGAAGCGTGCTGAGTGGAGACAGTGGCCAAGTAGAAATACTTCCTGCGTGTTGCTGTCACATGTGCTGTTTTGCACCATGGTCCTTTAGCATCTCCTGGTTCACACCTAGCGTATGAGCACATTTCCTCATCACAGATCAGAGCCAGCACCTGGAGATACAACGCACCACCCAGAAAATGAGGAGGGATGTACACACACACGTGCACACACGCACATACATGTACACACACTGACACAGCACACGTGTGCACACATATACAATATAGCATATACATGCATCACACGTGTACACACGCATGTATGCACACATACACTGCACACACGCATAGAGGAAATTTGCCCAGGACATAAAAATATGCTGACCTCATTTGGACAAAAAGCCCTTTGCAAATGAGTGCCCTTAAAAGAACAGATCATGGGACGGTATTCCAGAAAAAGGACTGTGAGAATATTACCTTCACAGGGTCTTCCAGAATATTCCACATGGAAATCAGGGGCTGTGCCCTCACAGCGGCAAGTGAAAGACCCGAGTGTGTTCTGACAGGACGTGCCCGGCACACAGTCGTCCTCCTTCCTCTCACACTCATCGAAATCTGCGCGACATTTGGGAAACAGAACAGGAGAGCATCGCTGGGGGCTGCAGGTTGCTGGGGGGAGCCGCAGTCATGCAGCTGCTCACACGGGCTGGGGGAGGCGCATCTCAGGAAGCAAGACTGGAAACTGTCCGATGAGATCAGACCGCACAAAGGTCACCAGTTCTGGAGTTCAGGAGACTTTCTGCTGTTGGGGCTGGGAGCCGGATAGGAATGCCCGCAGGGGCTGTTCTGGAAGGAGGAGTCTGGCCCTGGGGCCGGGCGGGGTGCTGGGCAGAGCAGGGTCACCCGGTCAGTCCCTGGAGCGACTAGGAGATGAGCAGCACCCCCCCAATAATCCAGGCTTCAGGACCGACCCGGGCAGAAGGCCCTCAGGCCTTCCAGCTTTGGCTATGGACAGGTATGCAGGTGTCCTGCAGGAAAGGGCTGGCGACCAGAAAGCACCACAAAGAACACAAATCCCCCGGGTGGGCACTGATCTACTTCCTTCTAGTCTTTTAACACACAGGCACCCTCTCACCAGGAGTATGTCCTGCCGAAGCCACCCGCACGCTCCACCTGGGCAGACCGCGGTCTCACCCCTGCACAGCAGCCCACGGCAGGGACAGGACGCAACCTAGCACCTCTCCTGTCCTGGGATAATGGGTCATTTCCAATTCTTTGAACATCTTCGTATGTAAACCATGGTCCAGATTGAGATCCATTTCCTTAAGATTAAGTCCTAGACGAGACGTTCCAGACTGCAGATGAATGCACAGTTTCCAAGCTCTCAGCATATGTTGCCAAACTGGTTTCCAGGCAGCATGAGCAAATTCTATTTCTACCAGCAACCTATGCAAGCGCCTGCCTCGCTACACTTTCACTGGTATTAGTAATAGCGGAAAAAGATTTTCTTTTTTTTCCTGCAATTTGATGGGCAAAAGAGAGCGACTCGCTTTAATGGGAATGTCTTTGATGACCACATCTTAGTCATCGTGTCTGCTTTTATGTACCATGCACTCAGGTCTTTTGTGCATTTATCTACCAGGCTCTAGGTATTGATCATCTATTTGTAGGATCACTCTGTATATCTAGGATATGAACTCATTATTAAAATTTTGAAAGATTTTTTTTTTTGGTTTGTTTCTTGCTTTATAGTGGTACCTTTACTTTGATTGACATAGGAGATTCATATTTTTATGTAGTCAGTATTTCATCCTGTTACTCTGAAAATCTGGTTTTCCTTGGGAAATCCTTCTCATTTCAAAAATTAGAAAATATTAATCTTCAATTTTAAAGAAGTCTTCAATTTGTTATACATGTAACTATAAGCCATTGATCATTTATGCTCCAGTACGATAAGAAAAAAGAATCTAAACTGTCTTTTTCTCCCTGCTTTCCTCTTTAATTATTTTTGCTAGGATCTCCTTGGAAACTGTGCTTGGGAGAAAGTCTGGCTGCAGACACCTGAAGATGTTTTCAACCATTATACCTTAAAAAAGTCATAGTTGCAATGAGAGAGACGAGGAGGGTCCTATCTATAAATATTTCACATTTTCATCTAATTCTGGGGAAAGCCACGGGAGGGGCACATGGGCACATCTTTCACAGATGCAGGGCAGTTGCTGGGCTCCAGCTGCATCTGGTTCCACGATATGGCTCAGTTTCCACCAGGCCCAGCCTCCACCTACCCCATAGGAAGGTGTCACCTCTGACCACCTCCAGCAGAGACACGTTCCATAAGGCGGCAAGGAACGCGGCGGACACCTCCCGGACATCCAGGTCGGCGATAATCAGCAGGTGGAACTCCACCACCACGCTGCCACTGGTGATGCTGGCGACCTCCAGCCTGATCCCGCCGGCGTCCACGTGCTGGAGCAGGGTGTCTGGCAAGGAGTCCCGCACCTTCAGAGAAGCAGACTGTGTAAGAGGAGCTTCGCACTGAGAGAAAACAGGGTGTCTGTCCCCAGGTGGCCCCTCCTGGGATCCTGCCCAGCAGCAGGGCTGGGCCTTGACAAAAAGATAAAAGCCACAGGTCGGTTCTGGGCCCCTGTCCCGTCTGCCACGTCTGCTGGCCCAGCACAGATGCCTGGGAGTGTCTGTGATGCTGAGAAGGGTCCTTGTCCCCCATAACCAGCAAACAGTCACAGAGAGATGTCTGTGAGCCGAGGGTGGGGCTGGCGGGCTTGCAACCTGCCCAGGCTCACGAGGACATTCAGAACCTGCCACTCTTAGAGCGGTGCAGGGCAAGGGACTGAGAGAGTGGCTATGGAGAGGGAGACCACCTCCCCCTCCTTTATTTTTTCTAGAACAATCCTTTTGCTCCTGAACATTTTCCCTGCCATTCTCCCTCCCCAGCTAACCCCAAACTGCTTCCCTGTGAACATTTTTCCAATATCCTATTAGGACCGGCGGTGTCTGCCTCTAAAAGGCTCTGCCACTTTGGACAGAATCACAGGCACACCCGTGTTATTCCACTCCGGCCCATCAGGGTCAAAATGCCCAGAAAGACACACAACCTCACAACGAGCTTTGATAGCCCACGTCACGCCAATCTCCTATGGCAAAGTGTGCCTCCAGGGTTTGTCCTCACAGAGAAAAACCGTGAGGAGCGATGGCTCAAGGTACTGGCTGGTGGATTCACTGCCCAGCCTCTGGGACACCCAAGGTGAACAAATTTAGTATCACCCGTCATTGGCTGTGGACCCCAGAGAGAGATATACCAGCTGCCTTTGGTTGACTCAGTCAGATGGCTACTGTCATTACTGTGTGTGTGTCTGCCTGTCTGTATGTCTGCCTCTATCTCTCAGAGACATCTGTCACAGTCTTAGATTAATGTCACCTTTAGTTGCATTTCAAGCCGGTCTCAAAGCAAATTTCCAGGCCCCTTGCTAGGAAGTGATGAAGAACCAAGTGCCACGTCAACCCACCACCTCCCAAATGTGTCTTAACATCCTACTTATGTAATTAAGTCGCATGACTATTTCCTATCCTGAAATTCTAAACAAATTTAAAAAAACAACTATCCTCCAAAGAAGGAACTGGCTCAAAGAGGAAAGATTTACTGAGAACGGGATGGAAGAGGAGCTGCCTCATGACCACTAGAGCTAGGCGGAATGATTTCCGCATATTATGTATGACTATTATTTAAACTAAAGAGGATAGTAACGCACATTATCAATCAAATCATCGATAACTCTTGAATCCACCCTGGGCTAGGATCTGGAAATCCCAGAATAAATAAGGTCAGATCCCAGATCCCAAGGGGCCCCTTTGGGACAATTCCTGGAGGCAGCACGATCCACTTTAGCAGTGAGAAAAGCCGGCGGGGTTTGCGCCCCGCCATCGTCTTATCACAGCTGGCCACTAGGTGGCGATGCCAACCCCCCATTCTTTACCTTACAAACTGCCACTCTAAGGAAAAGCCAAAATGTGAGATTTCCACCAAGCAAACAAGATCACTTGAAGACATTATTTTAAGTGAAAGAAGCCAGACACAGAAGGTCACATATTGTATTATTCTATTTCTATGAAATATCCAGAATAGGCAGATCCTCAGAGACAGGAAGCAGATTAGTGGCTGCCAGGGGCTGGGGAGGGGGTGACTTCCAGTGGGTGCAAGGTTTCTTTTTGGGGCGATGAAAATGTTCTGGAATCAGACAGTGGTGACAATTGCACCATTTTTCAAAATAGTCTAAACCACTGAATTTTACAGTTTACAAGTGTGGATTTTATGGTGTGTGAAATAGATCTCAATTTTTTTAAGTTTTTTTAAACAGGGAAGGGGCTTTCTGCTCCACAGGGTCCCACAATCGACAAAGAAGTTTCACTGGACACAGAGCAGCGGGAAGCCAGGATTCACTAGAGGAAACATTGTCTCTTGTCTGCTGACCTGCCTTCGCGGTGGCAGAGCCAGGCCAGAGCTTAACGTCCCAGCTTCCTATAGAAATGAGGAGTTCATGGGACCTACAGGCTGAATTCCTGGTTGGATGAGACCAGAATTCTATCCACGCTCCACCTTTCACCTCCCAAAAGGAAACAAGCTCTGATGTCTCCAACTTACCGTCCTGAAGAACAGTTCTAGGAAGTCTCGATACTCCCGGCTGCTGGTGTTGCGGAAGGAGTCTGAGTACCGCACATTTGCTATTCTGACCTGTCCGCTGAGTTTCTGGGCCGCTGCAGGGTGGAGAATAAGCATGTTTGGAATGGCAGCGTGTTAGCCACAGACCTCCATTTCAATCTTCATGGTCATATTTCCACGTTGGCCAGGAAGAGCATCGCACCAGGCTGACCTGCACTCCAGGAAGGAGGCACGCTGCCCCCAACTGCAGAGGACACAGGGAGAACCCTCCGGAACCAGCTCAGCCTCTGCCACTGTCTCCTGCCCCAGTGCAGCCTCCCTCCCTCGCTGCCGTCACTTGTGCCTGGGTGTTCCGACAACGGACCAGTGAGCCGGGATGACTTTGTGCTTGAAGGCAGGCAAAATTAAATAATCTTGCCAGGGTCACAGGCGCCAGCTGGGCTGTCCCTGGTAGACCACAACACAGGGCGCCTGACCCCACACCACAACAGGGTGCCCGGGGTCCCCTTCAGAGCCAGGCCTGCTTCCTCCCCTGCCCCCTGACCTCTTGCAGTATTAGGGTAGTCCCTTCTTTGGCACTGTCTGTACCATCCGGATCCTCCCCCCCTGCAGAGGGATTCTAGGAGTACATGGTCCAGGAATGTCACCGCTGCATCCTGGCCCCCCGACAAGGCGACTACCTCAGTTCTCAGCCAGTCCCTCACCAGACATCCATGAAGCACCTGCCATGTGCCCTGGGCGTCCTGGGCAAGGCAGGAGAACGGCCCTCCTCTCGGGGGAGTCTGTCCCCCCAGAGCTTCTCACGCAGACTTAAGACAAGCCACAAGCCGTCCCACTAAGCTGTCCCACTACGCATTCCTGGATGAACCCAAACACCACATCCCTGGGGTCACTGCTGTCGCCGCACCTGAGGCCATCAGTCCAGCATTGCAGCAGCTGGCGCAGGCGGCCTCATCCCACAGCCGGCAGAACCGGGGTGGGTGC
>CAUYRT010052284.1:0-14600 GCA_963574885.1 Lepilemur ruficaudatus | reverse complement strand
ACTATAAATAGAAAGAAAGAAATTAATTGGCCAACTAAAGATATATACAGAAAAAATCAGCTGGGCATGGTGGCACATGCCTGTAGTCCCAGCTACTCGGGAGGCTGAGGCAGAAGGATCACTTGAGCCCAGGAGTTTGAGTTTGAGGTTTCTATGAGCTAGGCTGACGCCACGGCACTCACTCTAGCTTGGGCAACAGAGTGAGACTCTGTCTCAAAAAAAAAATAAAAGAAGACTTTGGAATATTTATTTGGCAGTCTTTTACCCCTGTACCTTCCTTTGGGGCATGACTCCTGGGTCCATGTAAAGCATCAAAGTATTTGCAACTAATCTTTATCTTTTAGTGTTAATCAGTTGTTATTGAAAGATGGGCTAAATGCAGCCATTCATGTCTCTTTCAGGTTTTGTCCATGGACAACTTATTGCCCACTATTATATATTCTTTTCAAGAGTTTCTAAAAATGTGTTTGATATTGCAAATAGGTAATGATACTGAGTTATTTTTACAGAAGTGGTAATGAGTTTTCCTAAGCCATCTATATCCGTTTGCCTAGTATCCGTTTGCCATCTATATCCATTTGCCTGGGAAATGTTTTTGAGATGTCCAAATGAGTTAGGAATTTACATCCTTGAAACAGCTTTTCTCTGTGCAAAGTTATTTCATGTGATGACTAAACTAGACAAAAGTTCTAAATTTAAGCCAAAAGTTCTTGGTTTGAGCCCTGGCTTTCCCCTTAACTATGTGACCTTGGGCAAGTCACATGCCTCTTCTGGCTTCCTCATGTGTAAAGCAGTAATAGCTCATTTATGTAAAGTACTTTCCAGTTCACAAATATTTTTACATAGTGTGTCATTTGAGGATTTTAATGTTTATTGCATCTCTTTCACAGGGTTGTTGAAAGGAGAAAATCAAATGAGATAATATATTTCAAATTGCTTTCTAAACTGTAAAACTCTGTATAAATTTTAGATGGTAAACTCATGGATTTGATTTAGCTTCATGCACTGCTTTATGAGCTGAGTAACCCAAAACAAGTTAAAGATGACTGAAAGATCTTTCCATCATTTTAAAGAATTTAAGCAGAGTGAACAGGGCTTATTGTTGCAGAGGTACACAAGGTTAAGAAGGAATACTTTTCCAATGGTCAGGGTTGGGTGATCATACTAGAAGAATGTGAGAAGGGGAAGGTTATTGAATCTCCTTCCCAGGAATTTTGATGAATGAGAAAGATTTCATCTCCCTCGGCTCACTTAGATGTCTTTCAGTGACAGGGATAGAAAGGATTTGTTTTGTGATCTCTGGCCATTCCTTGTCTTAGAAGCAAGGAATTAGGAATTTCCTAATTCAGAATAAATCCAGATCCAGCAACTGTTACAATCAGGGATCTCTTTTGACTTTGGCTTCTAGTCTTTATTGAGCCCTGGGCCCAAGAAATCCCCAGACATTTAGCTGAGCTTCTGTCTAGTTTAGAAGGCTGGCATCCCAGAACAGTGCCAGGGATCCAGAGTTACAAATAGTAAATCCCTTGAAATTCTGAGTCTTTTCCAAAATGTACCCTTGTTCCCATCTAGGGGTGTGAGATGAGAGACAGCAATGGATTTGCTGATGAAACATTTGGGAATTAATCACCATTATGAGCAGGAGCAGGCTAAGCTTAACTTCACGTACTCAAGAACCTTTCTGAAAGAGCACCCTATGATTAATAAATTTATTTCACTTTTTTCATGGGGTATTGCCACACAGAACCCCTGTCCACTGTTTAGGAGAATAGACAAAAAATAAAAAAAATTAAATGAAAATAATGAGTTTATCGAAAGTAAAAATGATTTTGTGATGGGTATATAACTAATCTCAAATTAGTACTATATAAAGACAAAGGAGTTCTGGAGGCTCACAGCCTCTATGGAATAGCGTCTAGAAACTCCAGAGTTGGGATAGTGTTTCTTACTGCTTTAAAGTTCTGATGATCTGATATATATGAAAGGGCTTTGTTAACTGTGAAGTTCTATAAAGCATAAGAAGAGTTATTTTCATCTATATTGACTGAATCTGCTTCTTATCTTTACCATGGCATTGGCTTTAAAAATCCATTTTATTGATTTCTTATTTTTAAAACTTAATTCAAAGATTTATCATGTGGCTTGGACATTCTTTTCTCTGTAGACTGTGTGTTCTTCCTCCTTTTCTCTATCACCATATTGGGAAAAGACCCAGGCCTAGACCTGCTAATGGCATCCAAGATCACTCCTTTACCCACTCCTTTGCCCCTTGGGGTAGGCAGGACTGAAGAAGTTGTTGATTCTGGTCTCAAAAAAAAAAAAATCATGACTTCATAAAAAGCCATGTTAGATCTGTGAAAGGAGGTTTGGAGTTCTGAGGGAAGAGCACCAGCATCTGAGTTAATAGACCTGGAAGGTGGGGCCAGCTTTGCTACCAACTGGGAATGACCTTATAAAGGTGCTTACCTGCTCTGGACCTCAGTTTTGTTATCTGGAAAAATGAGCGAATTAGGCTAGCCAACCTCTAAGATTTGGTTCCTTTTAGCTATTACATTGTTTGAGCCTCTGAAAACAGAATGCCTTGTGTCCTTTCTTACAGTGAGCCAGAACTTTTTTTCAGGAATCGTTATCTGGCCTTCCTGAAAACTAGTGAAAATGAAAGTTAGAGAAGACCAGAAAACAAGAGCTGCCTGATGAAATGGGACAGAAGATAAAAGTGCAGGGATGTGAAACTTGGGGAGAAACTAGGAAATCTGTGGCCCCTAATAAAATTAGAGTAGGACTTGGAAGGTGTTTTTAAAGTCTGGAAGATTTGTGGTACTAAATTGGATAGATCTGGGGGAAAAAGTCACAGAAGTTCTGGGAAAAAATCAAAGAAGGACCTTAAGTGATCACTTTGCCTTTTCCTCTTAATTCCAAATAGGATGTCTCTTGAGGTAGTAAAGATAGGTTGAGCATCTTTCCCATTTTCATGGATCTCTGGGGAAGGTGGTTCCGTGAGTTCAACAGTTATAAATCCTTTGGGATGCCAAACTTTCCTCTGCTACAACTTAAAACCATTTTGCTGTCTTTTTATTCTGATTTCAGTGTAGGCCCTCAAAGTCACTAGTATCCCTCTCTCATCTTTATTGACTTCTTTAAGATTTTCCTCCTCGTTTTAAAGAACAGCAAACTATGATATGAATATGAGAAAGGGGCTTTGAAAAGTTAGAATGATGTAATTTCAGAGTCTTGATTTCCAGCCCTTTTGTTCCTTTCTTCAGTATTTGGGAACAGCTACTACAAAATGATATGATGGGATCCATAGCCACCAGTCATGGCCTGGCCTCAGATCACATAGAGAACCAATCTAACAGTCCTCCAAATGATGACCTATGATCTGTGGCACGTGAGAGTTAATTGGTTGGGCTGCAAATATTTATCAGATGGCTCCATACTCAGCTTAGTTCTTGGTGTTCTGGTAGATAATATACAAGAATGTAGAGCTTATATCTTGTTGGGAAATGTTATTAATGAAACAACACAAAACCATGAAACGATAGTACATAATTGGTGAATCTTCACATACACCAAAAGTACCTTTAGAGAAGAATGGAAGATTGGTGCTAATAAAGATAGTCAGGGAGGAGTAGTTGGAAAGTATTCAGGTAGAAGAAAGAGAGGAGGCCGTTTCAGACAAGGGGAGCAACATAAGCAAAGGTTCTGGGATGGAACCAAGCATGGTGTGGTCTCAAAATGTTGAGATTGTTGGTCTTTGTAGAGCAGAGAGGAGTTTGGTTGCTAACATGGGTAGGGTCGGGGCATAAAGGTATTCAGACTGTATGTGGTAGGAAAAAGGGAGCCAATGAAGGTTTATGTATTATATGGTGATAAGAATAGTGTTCAAAGAGCGAACGCTGATGTTAATATATAAATTGAAAGAGAGCTTGGGGTCAGGAAGGCTGGGAGTTTTTGTAGCAATCTTGGCAAAAGATAGTGAGTTTCCGAATCGGTGGGTATGGTGGGAACAAAGAGGAGAGGCAGGATTCAAAACACATTTTGGAAGGGGAAATCAGCAAGGGATTTTAAGGTTAAATCCAATTTTATTCCCAGTTTTTGAGACTGGTCGACTAGGTGAAGGGTAGTGCTATTGATAGAATAGCACCTTCATTAAGTCATTTTGTCTGCCATTGGTAGCCAGCAATTCACTGAATACAGCATATTGAATGATACTTATCTTCCTAAGACCTTTAGGTTAGGCTGTTTCTACCTAATAGTTTTAGAGTTCTTCCTTCAGTGCAGCTTTTTAAAAAGAAGAAAGGAGAATCAGTTCTGGGAAATCCCTTAGGAAATTGGTCATGATTTGAGGAGATTAGCATATATTTGGTGGATCCTGATTAATCAGTCATACCCCATGCCCACATAGCAGACTGGACTCCAGGGCTAGAGGGCCATCTATGTAGAAACCATTCTAGTAGTATAATAGAGAGAATATAGGACTTGAAGCGAGAAGATCATTATGTGAGCCCCAGCTCAGTGACTCACTAGCTGTGTGATCAGGATGATTTGTGTAAAAGCATTTTGTGAATTCTATAGTGCCAAACATATGGTGAGTGTTGTTAAACCATTTGGTTTGGCAAGAACCCCACATTGGCCTGAACTCGCAGCTGCCACTGGGAGACCCACACTTGGGTTACCCTCAGTCTTATGCTGATTCTCAACTAAGGACTGACAGGCATGGCTATAGGGACATACTGAACAAACAAGGATAGTAGTTAAAAATCAGGTGCCTAGGATCACGTCCTAAGAGATCCTTCTTTGCTAGAAACCCTCAATGTCTTTTCTTCTATTTAGCCGACATCTAACTAATTGTATGTCTTATTACTATACCCTGCTACTCTGCTTCAGAAAGACCAGCCGTTTCCTGGGCCCACATCACTCAGTGTCTCCCCCCTGACTGTCACCCCCCCAACTCCATTACTTTTATTTCCTTCAAGGAAGCCTTTTCTGGTTAGCGCCATCAGACCCTACACATTTTTGTTATTCAGCATTCCTTTTGCACATACATATATCACTTTGACTTTATTATCTTTTATTTGTGTAAAAGTTCTAGCAGAATACCTAGCACATGGTAGACTATTATAAATAAATGTTGGTGGTATTGTGTTTTATCCTGTTACTCAGGGTTCAAGAGCAGAGTGTCTTCATTTTTCTGGGTTGTCTTCTAGTGCTCAGTTTAGTTCTCTTTTTACAAGGTATACTCCTTACCTGATGTTTCCTGACTTGAACTGTAGCTCATTCTTGACGTTGCTGATTCCCTCTGTGCCTAGCCAAGGAATCTCAGGAAAGCAACTCTAAACACTGCTGCCAGGAACTAAGACCAAGAATTCCCCTTGTTCTTACAGGGTACTGGGTCTTGGGCACTTGGTATTTCTTCTAGGGACAGAGCAGCCTTGTTGGGGTTGCTCGCCTTCAGCTTGTAAGAGTTCTTGGACTTCCCCATTGGCGGCTTGGTTTCCGGGCTGCAGGGGTCTGATGGGCACAGGGCCTACCCTGCTATTGTCCTGCCTGCCCCAGGCTGGCCCCATTCATTTCCCAGAGCAGGCCCTCAGAAGCTTCTCCCCAAGAGACTGCTGCTGCAGAGAAAGGCCACTGTTGTTCTGGGGGGAGGTGGCTGGAGAGAGTGTAGTAAATGGCTGTGTGAATGGGACCTTGTATGAGGCTAGAACCGCAGACCCTCTTCTCAGAGCCCTAGGGACAGAGGAAAGAACCAGCAGAGTTTCAAGTTTAGGAACCTTCATGATATCCCTCAAATAAGAAGCTTGGTTTATTTAACAAATCTTCACATGCCATGGTGCTAGGCACTGGGGGGTCAATATGACTACGTTGCATACCCTGCCCTCAAGGAGCTTATGGTTTCGCGGAGGGTGAAGTTAAGAAGATGTTATGTGATAGCACCCAAACTTGCTCATGTGATAATAGTTGAAGCACTGGGAGGGACACCTAAAGGTGGTTTCCTGGATCAAAGGACCTTTAATTGAGGCCAAAAAATGAGAGCCCAGCCAGGAGAGAGGGAAATTCTGAGCAGAGGGAACAGCACATACAGAAGCCTCAAGGTGAGAGAAAGCGTGGTGTTGTGGGAAATGAGTGCAGCTATGATCTATAGTGAGGCCATAGAACAATTAATTAAATGAAACTGGAGAAAAGAAAAATAGGTAGGAGCCAGGGCCTGAGGACCATGTAATCCTCTGTGTTAGGGGTTTTGGACTTTATCCCAAGGGCAATGGAAGACCATTGTGAGATTTTAAGTAGGGGATGACTGATCAGATATGCTTTTACAAAAACGAGATCGGGTTGGCTACAGCATGGACTGGATTAAAAGAATCAAAGAGTGGAGGGGGGAAGATGGGTTGGGAGACTGTTGTGATAACTTGGACAAGAGGTGAGGATGGCTTCTGCTATGGAAGTGACATCAGAGATGGAGAAGAATTAGGGATCTGAGATTCCACGGTTGATGGAGAAGGAGAGTGTGGGGCAGGGATGACACCATTATTCTTGGCTTGGGCTCCTGGGTAGTACTATTCACAGAAAGAAAGTACTATTCATACTCTAGAGGAAAGAGTATGATTGAGGGGGCAGGGAGATGGGTCAACATCCCTTTTGGACATACTGAGTTTACGGTGAACGGAAAATGTTCATTGGGCAGCTGAATTGAGGTGTGGAGGTCAGGAGGATGTCCTGGGATTGGCGGGTCTTCACCATCTAGACAGAGCAGTGGAAGCATGAGACTGTGCAGGGGCAGGGTGCAGGGCCTTGGACAGAACCCTGAGAGGTGACACATTTAAAGGGGAGGCAAAGGAAAAGAAGCCTGCAGAAGACACTGGCAAGGAAACAGAAGGATCCAGGGCAGTGTGGGATCTCAGAAATGAAGGGAGGGGTGGTCAGCAGTGTCAAATGCTCCCAAGAGGTCAAGGATGAAAATGACAGTGGAATGTCTGGAAATAGTAACTAGGAGGATGTTCATGGCCTTGATGAGTGATTTCTGGGCAGTGGTGAGGGCAGGAGCCAGTTTGCAGTGGATCAGAGTAAAAAGAGGTGAGGAAATGATGATCGTCTAATCAATTCTTTTATAAAGTTTGGTCAGAAAGGAGGAAAAAGTGTAGCTCCTGGTCCCTGTCAATAGGACTTTATTTTATTTATTGATAACCTAGGTCAAAGGTTATCAACCTTTAGCATACATCAGAATCAGCTGGAGAGCTTGTTAAAATATTATACAGCCTCAGTAGCCTAATGGATAAGGCATTGGCCACCTAAAATATTAAACAAATCACTGGGTGCTACTCACAAAATTTCTGACTCAGTAAGTTTGGGTTGAGGTTGGGGCCTCAAAATTTTCATTTTTAACATCTTCTCAGGTGATGCTGACACTAGCATTCTGTACTTTGAGAGCTACTGCCTTATGACATCTGTGCTCTTAATTAGCTCTCTCCCTCTGTTCTTGTAACAGAAGTTTTATCGTTACCTATTCCAAAACTTATTTATCAGTGGTTCCACTCTGTTATGAATTTCTTCAGTGGATCATGAACACCCTGGGCCAAGGACTAGTCACTTTGTAAGCTTAACACCTCATCTAGTACCTGCCACACAGTAGACATTCCATAAATATTGATTAAATAAATTGAGTTGAACCAGGTAAGCTAACTAAAGCAGAATTTCTGGGCTCCTCATCTATGAAACCTTGCTTAGCCTTTTCTGTCTACCTATGGCATAGGTGCAAATAAATCCTATCTACTAGAGTTCTTTAAGAATGGTGGGTTTATAGGATTTTCTGTAATTTCAAAATTAAAGCCCACAAAAGTCAGAAAGTAAATCTTATAGAAATGTCAATGCTTATAGTAAATGTCAAATATACATAATTTCAATAATTCAGTTTTAGATTAAGTGAGAGAATAAATTTCCTAAAATAGCTCCCCACACTGATCTCAGATTCTGAATTTTCCAGTAGGCAGGATCCTTGGAATGCCATTGATTCCTTTTAGAATGTTTGTTGGAGTTCTGAAAATGTGGTTCCTGCACCAAAAGAGCTTACATCTCTAGAATATACTTCCACAGAGTGATCTGGTTGGTCATTCTTCCTTCCTTTCATTTTTTTTCCCCCTATTTCCCAAATGCCTATAGTAGAAACAATGGTCGGTCATTCTTGCCGCAGCCCACACCACCACTGATGGCTTCTGTGCTCAAGGGTGGGAGTAGGGGATCCCAAGCTGTTCTGGGGTTCTATTCCAGGGCCTTTGTCACTTCCCTGGAAATTAGGTTCAGGGACCTCACAACTGGGATTTCCAAGAGTCCCCTGACTTCACTCTCTTCCTCTTCTCCTGCTTTTCTTTTGCACTGTGAATCAGGGAGTTGTTTCTCATCATTTCCAGGTTCTCCAGACCAGTGGTCCTGAGTCTGAGCTGAAGGTGTGAGTCAGGGGATAATGGTAGGTACAGGACAAGGCCTGGCAATTCCTATGCCAGAGGGTTTCCTAAATATCACTTCAGGCTATAGAATCATTTGATTAAGCAACCAGAAACCCAGAAGAAATCCTAGTTCTCTTAGCTCATCCTAACGTAGGGCTAATAGCTGTACTTCTGCTTTAGCTCGCTCCTGGAGACACATCCTTTTACTAGTCCTGAACTTGAAACGTGGCAGGTGAAGAAAGGACTGGACAAGGCATAGGGCGAGAGACTTGTTAAGATTCTGCTTCCCATATGTTGGTCTGGCATATGGGAATTTTATTCATTCAACACATTTAATAAATACATACCAAATGTTAGCATTCTAGACACTGGGAATACAGTGGAACTTAATGTTCTGTTGGAGTAAGATAGGCAAGAAGTATATAACAGTAGTAGTAGTAGTAATGATCCAAAGCATAAATGAATTTAGTAAGAACGGGGTTCATAACTGCTGTGGAAGAGGCAGGAGGGGAGATGTGACCAGATTAAATGAAAGACTAGAGTCAAGAGGAGAAGTTAGTTTTTAAAGTAGGGGAGGACATGATTCATGGGGAGAGAAGGATAGAAGCTTTAGGACCCAGATAAGAGTGCAGTAGTGATGGTGCTCCTTTGTATTTCTACAGTACAATATGTAGTTGGTAAAGTGGTTTTTTTGGCTATTATCTCATTGAGGTAGTCCAGGGCAAGGATTTTCATTCCCATTTTATGGATGGAGAAACAGGCTCAGGGAGGCTTTAGTGATTTGCCCAAGGTAAACTAAGAGGTGATGGGGTTGGGATTTTTTTTTTTAACCGCTGTGCCTACTGAGCCCTAGCCCAGTGTTATTTCTATTTTCCTATACCCTTGGCAAGGCTTAGTGGTAAAATGTGTAAGACTTGTGAGGGAGCCAGACGTCAGGTTTGCTTGACAGTAGTGAAGGGTGGCCTCTAGGAAAGAGAGAGGTAAGTCAGGAATCAAGTCTCCTGCCTTTTTCTATGTCCTCCCAATAAAGTCTCCTTGACAATGGCCCCTTTAGGCCCTGAGGTTTGCATTCACTATCCAAAAAGAGGATAACTCCATCTCTCTTTTGCTTCCTCTTTGGTTAGTGATGGGGGAAAGAGTGACACTCCGGAGCCCTGGTATGTTTCATTGAGACTGGGAAAAAATAAAATCTCAAACGTAACTCAGCACTCTTACCATTAAGCAGTGTGGCATCTTTAAGCTACTCGGGGGCCCTATCTTTGTGTATACTATGGTACCTGGGACTGTGTAGTGCATGGATGCTCACTGGAGTTTTATTGGAAAATAGATACCATTTTTCAGTTAACAGCTTTATTGAGGTATGTAATTCACATACCATAAAATTCAGCAATATGGACCAGACACAATGGCTCACGCCTGTTATCCCAGCACTTTGCAAGGCCGAGGCAAGAGAACCACTTGAGGCCAGAAGTTCAAGACCAGCCTGGGAAACATAGCAAGACCCTGTCTCTACAAAAAAATATAAAATTCACTGCTTTAGAGTGTACAGTTCAGTGGCTTTTATTATATTCACAGAGTTGTGCAACCATCATCACTATCTAATTCTACAACATTTTAGTCACCCCCAAAAGAAATCTCAGGCCCATTAGCAGTCACTTCTCATTGTCTCCTTCCCCCGCCCCTGCAAACCACTCATCTACTTTCTGTCTCCATGGGTTTGCCTATTCTGAACATTTCATATAGATGGAATCATAGAATATGAGGCTTATTGTTTTGCCTTCCTTCACTTAGCATGATATTTTAAAGATTTAACTGTCTCGTAGCATGTGTCAGTACTTCATTCTTATGGTAGAATAATATTCCATTGTGTGGATATACCACCTTTTGTTGATCCATTTATCAGTTCATGGACATTAAGCTGTTTCCACTTTTTGGCTCTTATGAATAATGCTGCTGTGAACATTTGTGTACAAGTTTTTGTATGGACATATGTTTTCATTTCTCTTGGGTATATACCTAGGAGGGGACTTGCTGATTGAAACTCCGTGTTTAGCATTTTAAGGAACTGCCAAACTGTGTTTCACAGTGGCTGCGTCATTTTGCATTCCCACCAGCAGTCTGTGAGAGTCCAGTTTATCCACATCTTTACCAGCACTCACTATTGTCTGTCTTTTTGATTATACCAACCTTATGGCTGTGAAAGTGGTATTTCATTGTGGTTTGATTTATATTTCCTTAATGACCAAAGATGTTGAGCATATTCTTATGTGTTTATTGGCTATTTGCCTATCTTCATTGGAGAAGTGTCAATGCAGATCCTTTGCCCTTTTTTAATTTAGGTTATTTGTATTTTTATTGTCGAGGAATGAATACAGTTTCAAGCTAAGTCACTTAACCTGTCTTAGCCTCAATTTCATCAGTTGTAAAGTGGGAAAGTTGGATTTGATCTCTGGGATTCATTCAACTCTAGTATTACTAAATCTGGTAATTTGGTCACCTTTAAGGTTCTGCTCAACACCATGTTGCAGTACATTCTAGTTAGGAATATGACTTTTGTGTCCAATCAACCTAGGTTTCCTGTAACTTAACCCTTCTAAGCCTGATTTTTCCTTTGGAAAATGAGAAAAATAGTATTTCTTTCATAGTGTTCTATGAAAAGATTAAAGATTAAATAAAAATAATGCATGTGAAGTGCTTAGCAAAATACCTGATGTAGTTAAGAATTCAATAAATGTTGCCTATTTACATAATATCATTACCTTGTATCTTGTAGTCTCCAGTTGAATGAGCCAAGTCCCCATCCCCTGGATATGACGTGCCTGTCCTGGTCTTAAAGCCTCTGCACCGATCAGTATTGTTCAAGTTATCCATTGCTGCATAACAAGCTGCCCAAATAGGGGCTTAACATAAAACCATTTATTTTGCTCATGATTCTGGAGGTTGATTGGGCTAAGCCAAGCAGTTGTTTTCAGTTGAGGTCTCTTGTGTAGTTGTGGTCATATATAGGGACAGGGCTGGACCTCAGAGACTTCTTCATTCTTACCTGTGTTGGGAGGACTCAAACAGCTGGGGCTTGAAACAGCTGGAACTCCTCAGGGATCTCTCTTCCTCCTGCTCCCTCCACCTTTCTTTGGAATCTCCAGATTATCTTTCTACACATGGTGACCTCAGAGTAGCTGACTTCTTACAAGGTGATTGAAGGCTCCCAGAGCAAGCATCCCAAAACATTTGCAGAAGTGTTGAGCTAGCCTCAGGAGTTCATTAGTTGAGGAAGTCACAAAGGCCTGCCCAGGAACAGCAGAAGGGATATAGACTCCACCTCTTGATGGGGAGTTGCAAAGCTCTGGAAGAGCATCATAGGTGGGAAATACTGTTATGATTACTTTTGGAAAATTCAATTTGCCGTAATTATTTAACTCCTTTATGGTGAATTTTTGTACCTCTTCTCTTTCAAATACCAGTTTAAAACTAACTTACTAGTGAAGTCTTACCCGATTGACTCTCTTTGATGTGGGTTTCTTCTTTTGCCTATATCTCTCACCACACATATCCCTGTTGATTTTTGTATGACATCTGTCTTTTCTTGTGCTTCTGTTGTCCACAGTATCCTACAATATCTACTCCCACAGTATCTGCATCTGGATTCTGTAGTCTTCAAATAGTGTCAACCAGTTACCTGAAAGAGTTTACTAAAATTTCCAATCAGGGTTTTTCCAGTGACTTTTACCAGCTAGTGTTCAAATGGTGACTGGTTCTTTCTGGGTTAAAAGTTCTCACAGATTTTCAAACTGACTAACCCATAACTCGGGTCCATCCTACACTTTAGAGAAGCCCAAGTTCTACACCCCTTTGTTCTTTCACTTGATATTGCATTCAGACATAAAGGCTTATAGAAGGGTGGGTAGGGAGAGACAAGTAATAACAGTTAGCATTTATCCAGCGCTTTACTGACTTTGGAAAGTGCTTTAACAGCCATTCTGATATATAGCTATTGCAGTTATTATTCTCTTTTATAGATGAGAAAACTGATGCTCTCAGGAGTTGAGAATTGAAATTGCATAATAGTGAACTTAGTACTGTGAGTCTAAATCCTGGACTTCCTCTCTTTGCTTGAGGGAGGCATCTGGTTTGGCACTCTTAATCACCCAGAGCTCCAAAGAGCCCCATGGTACTGATCTCAGAAATCTCCTTCTACCTTCCAGTCTTTGTTGAAGGAATTGAACTCAGATGAAATCTCTTTCTTCTATAATTCTAGCCTCACCTTCTTTCTCTATAACAGCTATCTTGGTGATAGGGGTCTGTGAGTTTAGCTTTCCTCCCAAGGTCTTGCCCCTGCTGCTTTGATTATTTACATCAGAGATTGTGTGGCTAGGGAGCCCTGTGAGCTTGGTTACTTTGGAAAAGTGCACTCCTGATAGCGGAAGTTGCTTGTGTGTGTGTGTATGTTCCAGGAGGTGGGTCTACAAAATAGTGCTTAATAGAATAGAAAGCACAGAATGAGCAAAAGGATGGGAAGGTAGCTAAAGAAGGTAGAGAAAAGAATCTCCAAAAATGGTAACTTTAAAGTTCCCTTTTCTTCGATTGAAGAGAGTACAGGCAGATGTAAAACTGATGCTCTCTTTGCATCTGACTCTGCCGGTGATCTGCCACCGCCTCCAAATTGATACTTATGTCATCAGGGACTCTTCAGTGAGAGTCTGGTTCATTTTATTTCCTCTCATGATGATCAAATACTTGGTGTTATTAGGGTGCTATTGCAAGAACTAGGATAAAAACCAGGCAATGGATAAGAATATCCACTTAATATAATAATCCTGTGGTACCAAGCATTATACAGTGCTCTTATTCTTCAAAGTGCTTTCCATCTATTGTTATACTTTATCTTCACCATATACTTGTGGGCAAGAGCCTGGGAGATGGTAAGGGGCACATCTCTCCCCACATGACTTATTTTCCCCTTCCTCCTCTCCTTCCTTGTGCCTGGATTCCCCATGACACACTGTTTTGACAGCTCTTTCCAGCTTTTGGACTTGACCCCTTCTGATACAATTTAGCTCCTCTATCTTTCTTCCCATGAATTGAGTGCCTTCCCTCCCTGCTAGTAATTAACAGGAGAGCCTGCTCATCTGTGTGGCTGCCCAGTCTGTCATCATCAGTCTCATGGTGAGCCTTCTATATGACAGCTACAGATTAGAAAATAAATTGTCTAGGGCAGAAAGATTACCAACTCAGAGGCTAGGAACCCACAAGTTCAGAAAGATGGGGAGGAATGGTGAGGAGGGAAGGATGAGGTAACTAGCTGGCAGCATGAATCCTGCAATCTGAGGTCTTTTTTCACTCCCTGCCAGACTTTTTATATCACATCTCATTTCAGCTACCTTCATCTCATTCCACACCTGCCCTGTATTGTGTGTGCTCATTTATTCTCTGTATGCATTGGGGAAGATGATGGATACAAGTGGTCCCTGCCTTTAGGGAATGTAAAGGCTTGTTGGCAAGTCACCTACAAAAGATCTAAGAATCTTTAAGTAGCCAGTGCTTCACTTGAAGGGCAGAGTAAAGACACCTCAGCCCACACCCAGAGTGCTTACTGTCTATACTGTCAGTTTGGTGGAGGTAAGGGATCTCCCCTTTTTTCTGATTTTACTTTCCAGTCATTTGCCAATAATTGACTTCAGCAAGCAATGTTCATCGATCCTAAGTTGATGTGCCAGTGTTGTGCTAGAGGTTATAGGGATTTAATATTTATAAGCATATAATTAATATGCTTATATATGCTCAAAAAATAGGAAAGGAATAGTCACTTAGGATGCCAGGGGAATGACATATCTAACACACTTTTTTTTTTTTTTTTTTTTAGACAGAGTCTCACTTTTTGTTGCCCGGGCTAGAGTGCCATGGCGTTAGCCTAGCTCACAGCAACCTCAAACTCCTGGGCTGAAGCAATCCTTCTGCCTCAGCCTCCCAAGCAGCTGGGACTACAGACATGCGCCACCATGCCCGGCTAATTTTTTTATATATACATATTTAGTTGGCCAATTAATTTCTTTCTATTATTAGTAGAGACGGGGTCTTGCTCTTGCTCAGGCTGGTTTCGAACTCCTGACCTTGAGCAATCCACCCGCCTCGGCCTCCCAGAGTGCTAGGATTACAGGCGTG
>CAUYRT010052283.1:0-39452 GCA_963574885.1 Lepilemur ruficaudatus | reverse complement strand
ATGTTCATCATCTCTAATTATCAGAGAAATGCAAATCAAAACCACAATGAGATACCACCTAACCCCAGTGAGACTGGCCTCTATCAAAAAATCCCAAAACAACAAATGCTGGCGAGGATGTGGAGAGATAGGGACTCTCTTACACTGTTGGTGGGACTGCACATTGGTGCAACCTTTGTGGAAAAGAATTTGGAGATTCCTCAAAGAGCTAAAATTAGAATTACCATTCGATCCAGCAATAGCATTATTAGGCATCTATCCAAAAGAGCACAAGACATTCTATAATAGTTATATTTCTTATTCGTTAAGCGATTAGGCATTTATAGCACCAAGTACTCATTTGATTTTTGATGTGCATTAAAATCCACAATGACAATTCAAGTTATAGTGCAATAATTATCAATATAGTGTCAAAATAAAAGCAAATGGCATTTATTCTAATATGTAGATTCAGAGATTGTTCGCAATTAAGAACAGAATAATAGGAAAGGAATAAATTCATATTATCACATATATCCATGATTTTTAGTGATGTTTTAAAATAAAAAATAAGTACTTTTGATTTATTAATATTGAAGAGCCTTACTTCCACTAATTATATATTTTATTTTTAGAGTGTTTCTCTTGGAGGATGGTAGCCTCAAGATATATAATGTTACCAGGTCAGATGCTGGATCATATACATGCATAGCTACAAATCAGTTTGGCATTGCAAAGAACACCGGCAGCCTCATAGTAAAAGGTATTTCATTCTCTTCCTTTGTGTTTGATGAACATTGAAAATATGCATGCATGTCTTGATTTCTATTACAGCATCAAACCTGTATCATATTGTGCATGTGAAGTATTTGATTTCACATGGTAGATGTGAATACTTTGGCAGTTGAAAATACTGTCGGTGTATAATTAGACAGACTTAAAACTTACGCTTGAAATATCTGAATTTTCACATGTACTTTGGTGTTCAGGTCATGGACCTTTTGATAAAATCACTGGATAATATTTTTCTTGGTTAAATGTCATTCAGAATTTCTCACTTGTATGAAATACTTACATGTATATAAGTCTACAAGATACATAACTGGTTCACTTATTCATATAACTCTAGGTACAAAACTAGTGAGATGTAGAATCTCTTGCCTATATTGTAATAAGCAGTTCTTTTCAAAGAGAAAGCAATTAAAATCATAGTATTTATATGAATCATTATAATATTCCCATCACAGTAAACAAATAAACTCATACAATTTGGGATGGTTAAACTGTATACTCAATTTTTAAGATTTTTAAGTTAGTATCAATCCAAATGTTTCTACATTTATTACCAAGGGACATAATTAGTATTAGAAATGCCTATTCCCCATCTTTGCTACTTTACGTTATAGAATCTCAGCTCATAAACTAGCATTTTTACTGGGAGCCATGTCACTTCTATCCATTTCTTTGCCTCCTGGATGATAGAAATGACTGTTTTGATAAAGCAGTTTGAGTGGCTAATTAAGCCCAAATGATTAAATTCAGCAGTTGGTGCCTTCTCATCTTTTCTATTAAAAATAAATATATTCAATAAAAAGCAGTTAGCTGCTACACTTCACCTATCATTTAACATGTCTCAAGGAAAATAAACACCCACCTTTAAGCCTGGAAGATATTTCTGCCAACTTGTCTCGAGCCTATTACATTATGTCGACAATTGTCTGAAGCACTCTGGGGAAATGTGACGGATAAAACTTGATATGTCAAAATCCAACCAGTGTGGCACATTTTGAAAAACTTCACTTCCTTAAGATTGTATTGTCATCAATTTTTGAGACAGAGATGGACTTAGTGTTTCAAGATATGTGATATGGCTGTGTTTAAGAACACAGTATTTTTCCAGCAAATTTTTGGCAATACTTGTATACTGAAAAGTGTGAATGCTTTGTATTTTAAGAACTATCATGTTCCTTAAGGGGAAAAGAGATTGATTACACCATTTTACATTAAGGAATTACAGGTCACATGCATTAATTTTATTACAGCAGAAGATTAAAATATGGTGAAAGATAAAAAGGCACTGCAGTTAAGACTTTCAGGTATGGAAAAATCCAAGCAGAATAAAATATGACTTAGAAGACATCAGTAGTAGATATGTAGTTTTGCTGTTTTTGTTGTTGTTTAAAGCTTCTATAGAGTATATGTGACCTGTGCTGGACCAATTGTTTTGCTGTTAAAACACAATGATAGGGATCCCCACTCCAGAGGCTAAGGAAAGAAATAGTTAATGGCTAGATTGAACTGAATGAATAGTCTCTCTTCCTCAAATGTTTCTTAAACCTGTGGCATCATGATACTCACTGTGCACCAATAATTAATGGAAAAAAAGTAAAAAGCGAAGACTTACAGAAATATTAACTGAGAAACTCGGAAGCAACTAGACTGTGTTCTGGATATAACAACTGCATATCTCAGATGTGTTCTGTAGCCATGTTTTCTGCTAATTAGTTTCCTACCTGTTATGACGGAAATAAGGTGATCTACATTTTCAGACTCTCCATAAAACATATCACAATCCTCAGGTACTCTGTTTTTTCTACAAGGAAAACACTAGTTTTAAAAGATTGCTATGTTTAAAAAAAAAAATAAACTGATTGACTTTTTTTTTTTTTTTGGTCTATTTCTAATGTTTTTTTGCTGAGGCTATTGAAACAAAATTATCCCTCCCTGCATTCCTGGTTAACTTCATCATTCCTACTCTTTCTTCTTCTCTATACTTTTCATCTTCTTACAAACTATATAACTTACTTATTATATCAGTGGTTCTTGTCTTTCTTTCCCTTCTGGAATAGAAGGATAAAGAGAACAGGGATCTTTGTTCATTTTAATCAATGATGAGAAACAAGTTCTAGAATATGGTCAGGAACTGTATGTGTCCAGTAAATATTTATTGGTTTAATAAAAGGCTATTATCTTACACCTCTTAGTTCATAGGAATAATTTTCATCCTGACTCGTTACTCTAAAATCTGACAGTTGTCAATTTTTCAGGGTTTAAGCTTCTTAGGACACTCTGCAAAAAAGAGCATCAAGGTTAAAAAGAAAACCAACTTTTAAACGCTTTCACTTTCCCAGTTTTAGGGTTTGTAGTTTTATATTTCTAATAGACATCGACATCCTCACTCAGCTAAGGAGGGCAAGCATGAACCTCCATGAAAATCCAAACAACTTTAGGGAAAGAACTCATTGTTCTGGTATTTATAACACAGTACCAGAGGATAATTTACATATCCAAAAGGTTAATACAACTGATGTCGATATGCATGATTATCAAGTTATTTTCAAGTATTTTTATCTAACAATAGGAAGGAAATTTTGTTTGTGATTTTTTAACATTCATGAAATATCCACATCCCAATTTAAGGGGATTTTGAGGTCTTTTGCTTCGTTGTCATTGACAAGAACTACCCTGTGCATATAAATAGATACATACTTAATTGTGCAAATATATAAATAAACAAAATAATAAATGTGTATACAGTATAAATGAGAACATTTTTAGAGACTTTGCTTCATTATTGATCTGTAACACACAGCCTTTTGTAAATCATGTGACCACTGTGCAAACACAGTTCTAAGTCTATTGTTAGCATGTCTTCTTAACTAGACTGCTGTCTCTAATTCCCTTTCATGTCGTAATGTTGAAAGTGTCACTGCCAAGGAATTGTCATTTTACAACCTACAAATTTGAAGCTTACTTAGCCTGGGAAAGAATTATAACAGTGTGCATTGATTCAACCATTTTCTTGACTAGTAAGTGTATAGTCATCTGGTTGTTTGTTAAGATGGCTTAATATTTGTGTGTTGGGGGAGTGGTGTGTAATGACAATGACATCTTAGTGTCATTACGGAGTCCAGCATAATTTTATTTCTCAAACCAAATTCCGCAAATACTGACCTTAGCATAATTTTATTTCTCAAACCAAATTCCGCAAATACTGACCTTAACTGTAATGGAGTGGTAAGGAGCAAATGAGAAGTTTCAGTAAAGCACATAAAACAATCATCTCTCTTTGAATTTACTTATCAGTCTCAGTCATGCAAGAAACGTTGTTGTCAGATAACATGTAAAAAGATAATAGTTACAAGAGTCAGATATTTTCCAGCCTAGTTTTTAGCTGATATGGCTTATCTGTGTTAAGAGGATTCTGAAGTTATCTGCACTGTATGTTGGAAATTTCTATTTCCCTGATACAGCAGAGCAAGGCAATTTTCCATTCAAACATTGTGAGCGCAATTAGCTGCAGCCTTGCCAGAGCCTCTGAAGATGCCCAGTATAATTTGAGGACATATTCCATAGGCACAAACAGGGAATCGAAAGGAAAGAGAGTTTAAGTGTTTTCACTTTGGAGGACTGAGATTAAAATTACAATGTGTACATACACTAAGAGGTATATGAAAATCACATAAAAGGGGAAATGATTTGATCTGGCATTTGGAAAATTATTAAAAAGCAGAATAACAGCAGGCTATAAAAATGGTCTTGTTTGCAGGCAACATTTGTTTTTGTTTCCCCACTGGAGAAGTTTTGGATGTTCAATTATAGGCCTCATTGCTTCAGCATTATTTTCAACTGAAATGTCGGAACTTGGAAAAGCATATCTAATGTGCAAATTAAGTTTATTGCTGCTCATTTAGTTGTTTATTCTTTGTGATAGAAGTCTTTATTATACCAGCACACAGAGTGGCCTATCCATTTTCTCCAGCAGAATAAGAGTATTCTCTAATATGGGTCTAAATTTACTAAGAGCAATACCCAAGATAGGTAGATAATTGTAGGCTTTGTGGCTTTAGAAGGCAGCTTAAAGGATTTGAGATATCAAGCCCAGCTTTATCGAGAAGCCCAGCTTGATTGAGCAAACCAAAAGTACAATTTCAGAGACACAGCAAGACCTACTGGAATACATTCATCATATCGTAGTTGGTGGCCGAAAACACTGGAGAAGTCTCCCAGTAGTGCTAACAACTCCCCCAAAATGTTCAATTTCACACTGCAGTTTTCTACAAAGAATGATTTTGATAGAAAAGCATTTTGATAGAAAGAAGAATTTGACTAAAAAATCATTGATGGTGAAAATGATTTTCACGGTGAGAAAATACAGAATTGAATTATTATACAGGTCAGAATTAAATTGTCTTTCCCCTTCCAATAATGAAAATGAGGTTGAATGAATTTTTGAGACTTGAATCCCATAATTTCTTCAAGTAAAAATGTGAAAATGAATAAAAAATGCATCAGTTTAAGCAAGTCCACTAATATCAATGTTATGTTGGTCTTCATAAAAATTTAGTTCATAGTCTTTTAAAAATGCAGCATGTAGCGCTCAGATTAAATTTCCAAGTATGTTAAACAACTGAATTTTTTCCTTAAAGTATATTGTATAACATATAATATAAAAAACAGATATTAATACATTATATGTTTTACTACTTTTTTATTGTTTGGCATATTTTTACTGCACAGATCAAACCTATTCCTGATCAAAGTTTTATTTTGTTCATTTTTAATAAAAATATAGTGTGTATAGTTATTAGTTTGTATCAAGTGGAGGAGGCCAGGCACCTAAGAGTACCTATTACTTCTTAAAGTGCACTGCCTTTGTAATTATATTAACTGGCTGTTACTAACCAGCATGGAACTTGAAGAGTTTGTTTTTATTGTTATTGATGTTGTATTATTTATTATCATTATTAATGACCACTTACTAAATACATACTCTGTGCCAGGCACTGTGGTAGGTGCTTTATGTATGTCATCTCATTTAACCTTCAGAACAATCTTTTGAAGCAGATTTCATTATCTCCATCTTACACAAGGGGAGATTGGGGCGTAGGTTGCTAAAAGAACTTGCCCCGGGTCCCTGTGTTAGTTAAGTGTCAGAACTTTTGTTTTCCTTCTTTTCCATCATCCAGCAAATTTATATATTAGTAAATGCATAAGACAATTTTACATGACATTGTTGAAATTCAGAGGGAATAAAAATATAGTAACTTGTAGATATTAATACTTCCCCCTAGATACTTCAGCTTTCATTCATTAGAGTTCAATATTTATTTATGCATTTTTATTTTATGTAAAATTTACGTATAATAAATATATAAATTTTAAGTGCACATTCACTGAATTTTAGAGATTGCATATGTAACCCAAAATTACACAAAATAGAGAAAATTACCATCACCCTATAACTCAAACTTTTTCTCATGTGCCTTCTTAATTCCAGTCCCTACTCCACTCCCAGAAGCAACCACTGTTAGGATTTTTTTCCAACCATAGATTTCATGCAAATGTAATCTCACAGTGTGTATTTTTTGCATTTGCCTTCTTTCATTCAGAATAAACCTATAGCTATCCACCTCCTATCTTTTATTAAAAATGAAGAAAACAAAACTTCAACCAATAAATTTATTCTGCAGTTAGAAAATATGTATCAATCTTAAACTATTAGGTATTTTTATCTGCCGTTTCCCTCCCAAACCTGTACACATTTGTTCTCACTTGTGTCCTGAGCATTTGGTTAGGCATTGGAAGTGTAGTCATTTTATCTTGACTCCATTCTGACCCTAAAAGAATTAATTGGGCTGCTCTACTTCTTAGGCATTCTATCTTTAAACTTGGTCAGTGGTCTCTTATACTCTAGTGCCATGTTTAAGGAATAACGTCTGTCATTAAGATGTAAAAGATTCCCAGAAGCAAGTTATATTTTCAGTCTATGGATCCTGAATACTCAAGCAGGCAGTTAACAAATGTTTTCAAATCAAAAAGAGAAACGGGGTTGGAGGATGCAAAGAAGGGGAAAAATAATCAGATGAATTGAATTCAGCCTTATTTTCCTTTCCTGGCTTTTATTTTCTCATATTGACTCCCTTCATTCCAACATAAAATATTCAGAAGAAAACATCCTCTTTCTACTAGGTCCTATAGCCAGGCAAAATAAAATTTCCTAATTCCATCTCCTATTCTACAGCAGAAGTCTTCAATCCTATAATTTACTACACCCCAGCCTGAAGTTATAGTTGGAGAACAGTCTGAGTGAACGCTCTCTCTTTTAAGAAATATAAATGTGATGCCATGAATATATAGTCATTCCTATTATGTACTAACAGCTTTAAAACGGAGTAGTCATCATATCTCATTTATTAAGCAGAATCTGCAGTGCATACTCTTTTTAAATAGATGTCAGCCCCCGTTTTGATTATTTGTTAATATAAAAGATCTGTGTTTAAATTTTACATTATTATTTGCTAGGAAAATATTTAATGTAATCTTGCATGATACTTAGAAATGTTTTCTCATTTAGACATCTCAAATTTTGACAACGCATTATCTAGATTGGTTCTTCATTTGTTTCTTTTACTCTGGGGTTCTTGGTAGTCTTAGTCATTATTACTCTACTACCCATGAGCTATGTAGACAGGGAATAATTTGTCTACTTTTGCCACTGCGTGGTGTTGTAAATGGAAGGAGTGGCTGTCATTTTTAATATTTGAAATTATTTTAATTGCATGATCTACAACTTTAAATCTGGGCAGTTGTGCTCTGCCAACACGTCCAATTAGCCAACTCATCTTCCTATAAATGTAAATAAGACATTTGTGATTTATTTTCCAGAAAAACTTCAAGAGGAAAATATTTTTTCTAGTCCTAAAGGATTTTCTTGTAATTCTGAGTATCGTTTACCCTTATTTTGGAGGAGAGATGTGAAGAAATCTTGGAATTAACAATGAACATGGTCCGGAAAATCATTCTTCCAACTTCTCTCTAGAAATAAGTACAATAGAAAAGCGTGCATCTAATATATTAATAATAAGGGGAAGAAGATTTTTTAAAACTGAAAACATACCTAATATAGATTAAGAGTTAAATTTTTCTCCATTTTATTCCAAAATATAACATATGCTTTTATTTTTCCATGGCTTTTTTATCAATATGCACCTTAAAACCCAAAATTATTACTTCCTATTTTCTACTTCCAAATATTTATTAAGAAACAATTGTAATTTTTTTTAAATATTTGAAAAATAATTAAACATTCTATTGGTAAAATGTAGTGCACATTAATCCATCTGGGCATACAAATACAATCTGAATGTTTGTTTGGTTTCTTGAGCAGAATGAAGAAGCCAGAAGGAAATGAACATTTTAGGCCATGTTTTAGAGAGGGAAACTCTATCTTGTGAAAGAGACTCGTCAGAGTCTTTTTACTATTTTGAAACTTCTTCATGTGCAATATTTTTCAAATTAATTTGCCTAAAACCTTCATTCTTAAATGTAAATACTTTAAATCATTTTATTCTTGATAAGATGGTGCATATTTAAATCCAAATGTTTATCCAAAGCTCCTTTATGGATACTGAGTTGCGCTTTTAGTCAATTGTCAACACTATGGAATCAAAATCATTTATTTTGTTAGAAACAAAGAAGTCAAAAGTGATCTATTATTGTGAGTCTCTTTTAATTAGAAAAATGTAGGACTCTCCACTACAACTGGAACACCGTTGGAATTGTCCTTTGAAATTCTGGTCAGTGCAATGCTATGACTTGTAGAAGTATTGACACTGAGACAAATTTCTAGAGGGAGGGTTTCTATGAAGTACCCATGATTCCAACATTTCAAAATCTGGATAAAAAAGGAAAATTTCCAGTTTCTTTATTCATGGTGCATCTTTAGCTGAAATAGAAAATTATTACCAGAACTATGTCAAAAATAGAATATGTTGCATTCACACTCTTAAATATAAGCATGTGATTATCAATCTCTATATAAACTATGGTGGTTATAATCTTAACCACATAGTTCATCTCATCTCATAGTGTATGAAGTTAACATAGACTATTTATAGTTCTTACCAATGCGTAAATTGTTATAACTGAAATTTCAAAATAAAGAGATAACAGAGACAGTGTGGTACCTTCTCTATATATGGAATGCCACCTTTGGAGGTCGACCGTTTTCTGTAAACTATATCCAAATAAAGAATGAGTAAAATTACATCTTTAATTATATTATAAACAATGCATTACACTGATAATAAATACAAGATATTTGAAAAGAGAAAACAAAATTTTTCATACTGGATATAGTAGAACTCCAAATGGCATTTATACAATTTCAAATGATTGTGAAATCATTCTAAAGTACGTATTTTCTAGCCGCATACCAGCATTTTATAAGCTTCGTGAAATATTTTTTTCTCAACAGAAAGGACAGTCATTACTGTCCCACCTTCCAAAATGGATGTAACAGTTGGTGAGAGCATAGTCCTCCCCTGCCAGGTGTCGCACGATCCAACCATCGAAGTTGTATTTGTATGGTCTTTCAACGGAGATGTCATAGACTTAAAAAAAGGAGTGGCCCATTTTGAAAGGATTGGAGGAGTAAGCTACTGAAATTTTTAAGTGCTTAATAAATGAATCAAGTATTTTACATGAATCATCATCCTTCATAATTATTCTCCCCCTCTTTATTTGCATAGATAATCGCTGTCTATTTTTGAAGTTGCATCTGTTTTTGTTTTGTTCGATTTTGTTTTAGGTCTTTCATAGAAATACTTATTTTCTAGATGTAATTATAATGAGGAGGATAGTAAAAGGGACCAGATACAAGGAAGCACGATGATACTAGTCCAGCTCTTAATTTCAGAGTTATTTTATATTTAATATTTATCCAGCTGTAAAAATAGAATAGGACCTGCTGTGTGTGATTCTATTTTTATCCATTTCTCCATTTCTGTCTGCAGGAATCTGTTGGGGATTTGATGATAAGGAATATTCAGCTACATCATTCAGGAAAATACCTATGCACAGTACAGACAACTCTAGAAAGTTTGTCTGCTGTCGCTGATATCATTGTTAGAGGTACGCATAAATGGTGAAAGAATGATCACATTGTTTATTCACAATCAAAAATGTTGGTATCTAAATGGTAGATCTTTGAGGAACCACATCATGATAAGAAGGTGAGATAAAAATCGTATAGATTTTTTATTTTCTAAACTCCAAAATCCAGCGTATAGGTAGTATAGATATAAATACTGAATTGAGTAGGTTTTATCTGTTTATAATGAATGGTCAGGTTCAGCAAGCAGTGTTACTTCCTAAAACTCAGACTTGCATTCTGTTTATAATAAATCATCCTTGTCAGAGCAGGATCTAATCCACATACTCCTGTAGTTCTCCACATTAGTTGCATTTCCTTGAGTTAGATTTTGAGAGAGGAATTAAAGAGGATGATTCTCAGTTTTTAAGATTAGCTTCCTATCCGATGATATGTAACCATCTCATGATCGGCGTTTCCTAATCTCTAAAGAAAGCGCTTCTATATATTAATGTCTTACCGTGTAAGCCGAATTAATAGGACTTTATCTCTAATAATGTGCTACAAATACATTATGGCCAATAAGTATTTTATTTTCTAAGCATAACAGGTCAAAATAAACCATCCTTGTCTCAAATCAATGAATTTAATTATCTCTAATATAGTCATCATAAAACGCCTTTCTCAAGGTCCACCAGGTCCTCCGGAGGATGTGAAAGTCGAACACGTTTCCAGTACTACTTCTCAGCTAAGCTGGAGACCAGGCCCAGATAATAACAGCCCCATTCAGATATTTACTATTCAGACTCGGACACCGTTTTCTGTGGGTTGGCAGGCTGTTGCTACAGGTTAGCTTCACGGACTGTTTTTGGATAATTTTCTAATACTGTGATTTTTAATTTAGTATTTTAACACATGTAATCTAATGAATTTTTAATAATTGTCTCATTTTGTATAATTATTTGTTTTTTTACAAATGCCAATGTAGGTGCCTTATGAGTCCTGTTCTTTTTAGTTCCAGAAATTCTCAACAGTAAGACATACAATGCAACAGTGGTTGGCTTGAGTCCTTGGGTGGAATATGAGTTTCGTGTGGTTGCTGGGAACAGCATTGGGATCGGAGAACCAAGTAAACCATCAGAATTGTTGAGAACTAAAGCATCAGGTAAAGCATTAATGTCTTCTAAAAATGTGGAAGATCCTTTCTGTTACAGTTCTTAAAGAAAACAATTAAGAAGTGTTTTTATGGGTCTTGCAGTATTTTGGGCTCAAAATCAGAGACAGTAAACCAATGACTCATTTTCCCATTTTAATGAGCACAATGCAAGGTGTATTTCCCTCAAGCAGCAGGTTCGATAAGATATAATTACCTATAAGCAGCCATGTCAAAATATGAGTTTTTCAGGGGCTATGTTTATATCCCATCTATTTTCCAGCCAAAATCCAATAGAGAATCTGTAAATTTGTAGATGCAAATGAGGTACCGCTTGTTTCGTGAAAATGTTGTAGCCAAGACTTAATTGAGACTCTGTTGGTGCAGCCAGCCATACATTTTCATCTATTTCTCAACTCTGACCTAATTGCAGCTTCACTGAGCAATAGTATAAATTCTTTTCCATGCAAATGAGGTAAATCCTAAACTCATTTAACAGAAGCACTAATTGAGCATTAATTGGTTCACCGAACAGCAGAACACAAGTGGAACCTGGCTCAGAAATCATGCCTTCTTAAGCTCTTTTCAATGGGTTCCTCTTTGTTCCATTCAAATTTTCATATCCAGGGTGACATTTGATCTGCCCCACTGTATGCAGCTCACAAAGTTCACATTCTCATTCATACATGAAGGATCACTTTGTTGTCGCTGACTTAGTCTAACAAACATGCACCACCTCAATGAAGTGTGTGCAACTGTCAGATGTCAAAAATCAATTTTTAAACTAAAGACAATGTTGTATTTATATCATAGGATTGAGGCTAGGAAAGAAACATACTTAGCCGGGTGTGGTGGCTTGTGCTTGTAATCCCAGCTACTCAGGAAGCTGAGGAGGGAGGATCACTTTGGGGCCAGGGGTTTAAGAATAGCCTGGGCAATATAGTGAGACCGTGTCTCTAAAAATAAAAAACAAAAATTATCCGGGCATGGTGGCATGCACCTGTAGTCCCAGCTACTTGGGCAGACTTGAGCCCAGGGGTTCGAGGCTACTTTGAGCTGTGATTGTGCCACTGCATCCTGCACTCCAGCAGCCTGGGTGACAGAGTGAGACTCCATCTCACACAAAAAACAATATGGTGACATCATCAAGTTAAATCATGCTAGAAGTTTAGAGCTGAGAGCAAATTCTTTCATTTAAAGAGGAAAACGGAGACCAAGATGTTAGCTGGTTGTTTCTGACAGAGTTTGAATCCAGACCTCCTGATTTCTGCACCCAGCGTTCTCCAAAACAGTGGGTCTTAATCTAGATGAGGAATAGAATAGCCAAAGAAAATGTGCAAATGCAGAAATTCCTAGGCACTACCATATACTCATTGGATCAGAATCTCCAAGTATGACCCATGACTCTGGATATTAGCTTTAGTTTCTGGTTTTTTGTTTATAGCTGATTTATAACTTGGTAGCTTTGAACAGGGTTAACCCAAACTCTGAAGTTCTTATAGTAAAGTTTGTGTGCCACCTTCTACTAACCATTAACACTCTGCTGTTTTCGGTAGCATAATGAGACTGGTGGTATTGATACTGATTCGTATCATACTGTGTCTCTCTCCCTCTCTTCTCTCTCTCTCTTCTTTCAGTATCATCAGAGACTAACTTCTCAATATGGTTTTAGATTTAAGCATAGTTAATTTAGAAATTGCATGAAGAAAGGAACTTTCTGCTTCTCAGAATAGTGGAAACTTTGTTGAGAGTAAATCAAAGTATAATTTAAAATCATTTTCCTTACCTTATTAAGGAATTATATATTATATCGATGTATAATTTCATGCATAGGTGCTGAAATAGTGTCATTGTAAGCTGTCAAATATTTGATACTATAAATCCAGCAACTGCGTTGGATCCACCCCGATTCACATTGCTTTTGACTAATGGCATTGGGAGACTTGGGTTCAAGTGATCTTTTTAAAAAATTATGAAGAACACAACAGACAAAATTAAGGATAAATTTGAACCTAAAAATATATGTCCAACAGGTGCTATTTTGAAAAAGAACAATCAGATTATTATATCAATATATGATTTTTTCATTTAAACTCTGAAATGGGAATAAATAAAATAAGTAATCTACATTTATTTAGATGGTCTCTATCATGGGAAAAAATTTGAAATGAGCAATTAAAACTTACACATTTTAATCCCTGCCTGCCAGTCCCCAACCATAGCCAGGTGATTCCACCCGTATCTCTGGATCTTGGTCAAAAATCATCCAATATAGACAATTTCATGTAATTCAATATTTTAAAGGTTTACCCAGAAGATTTAACCATTATCACAGATTTAGGATACTTTTGCCATGCCAAGAAAAATAATACTTTTTAAGAGACGTGGTAAAGTAAATCCTCATTCTGATTATACACTACAATACCCTGTGCATACTCACAATTATCATTAATTTTACAATTTACCTTGAACTATTATTCATTATACTAGTCCTTACAAGGGTATACTTAAAGGGCACATTTTTTTCTAATTCATCAAAATTAGTGGTTTCTGATCTCAGGCTCTGTGGCTTTACCACGGAGGGAATCTCTCCCACTCACATGCTTGACGGGAGAAAAATCTGACTCTGTAAGTGAAAAGTTAGCAGAAAAGTCCCTCCTGTTCTCTGCTGAGAGATGTGAGGCTCAAACAGGGAGTTTGAAAGCAAGTATTTATTTATTTGCCTATTTTTAAGGTTTTAATTTTAAATGTTAAAATATCCCGATGACTAATAATGAGAGAAATTATTTGAGTTTGTTTATTGAACAAATAATTAATTAATATGCTGCCTCAGTAACTTGTTTATAGCACAACTGTATAATTAGGCACTAAATCAGCAGTGTCGCAGTTGCCATCTGAATGGAACATCATTTTGCCAATTAGGAGATGATGCATAATAATGTCAAATACCCGATGTTACTCAATTTTTAATTAATTTTGGAGCCAGGGTGCTCATGTATCAAACACAACTGTGTCCTCTCTCTTAGAAATTTGGATATGTGTAAACATAATTTATGTTCATTAAAAATGCAAAACTCTCTTACAATATGTCTGCATGAGATTTTGAAAGGTGAAGTCCAAAAAAACAAAATTCTCCCTGATGAAGACATCCTTTAATAATTGCCATCCCACATTTCTCTCCATTACTTTTTAGTCCCTGTTGTGGCACCAGTAAACATCAATGGAGGTGGAGGAAGCCGGTCTGAACTCGTCATTACGTGGGAGGTAATTTTCTGTCCAACTGAGTTATTTTGAAGGAAAAAGATTTAGCTGGCCAGGAAGAATACTCAAAAACAAAAAACAATATTTATTTGATCACTATTGAGAATATATAAAAAATAGATGGTATAAAAATACATCATCCTGATGATGAATTATTTAGAGGGAATATTAGAAATTTTTTCTTATTTCTACTAAAGTGAGATAGGATGACGAACTCAGCACAATTTTCTCCCAAATATATGGAAAACCACTTCAATATCTTTTGAGTGTGGGTCACTGCCATTTTCATTATTACTTGATAAATTAGACATTGTTTTATTTATTACCCGTGGCACCATCTATTGTGAATGAGGTGAAACTGGCAGACTACAGGCAAAAAAACCGCTAATTCTTATCCCAATGCTGCTCTTAATATCCCATGAATTTGTTCTTTTCCAGTATCAAGATGGAAGCTTAGGCACATGGAATAGATGTTCTAGTCATTACTCTTCAATGTTAACATATATGTTGATTTTGTCACTTATTACAAATTTCAGTCTGGTTTATTATCATACACTTTAGACTTTCAACCAGCCTGAAGTTTCTCATTTTCAGTAGCTCAGGCCTGCCTCACCCTAGGAATTCTGTAGTGTGAAAGGGAATATATAGACAGTTCTTCAATTTTTCATTTTTCTCTTGAATTTGTCCTTCTTCATTCACTGTGTTACTCCTGGATTTTCCAGAGTCATAGACGGTTGGGGTTGGGAGGAGAGAAAAGATGTAAAAAAAAGGTCCTGATTGTTGGTATATTTGTAATTTGGCCTTGGTGTGCTCCAAATACGGCAAATGACCAGACGCTAGTATTTCACAGAGTAGTGTTTCATTTTGTCTTGTTATTGTTTTTGCTTGGGGGGAAGTGGTCCCTAGGAGAGCCCCCACTGGGGAACTCCAGTTGCAATTCCTTGGTGCAGACCCGACTGGCTGCTGAAGAGTCTCATCAGTTCTTGGATTCTGGTGGTTGACGTCCAGACTCTGCTGGTGAAGAGCCTCTCTTCCCAGCGGTCTTTGCGGATGGAGTTTCTTTCAAGCTCTCCCTCCATGCTCCTTGACTTTGTCCTTTATTGTAATTCCGATTGTCCCCACGTAATTCAATGGCTTAGGCTGGGCACGAGTCCTTGTGTCTCTAGCTTAAGTAATAAGTTAATCACATTACACCTGCTACTTCAAATATACTTCCCACAAAAATACTGACACTCAAGTGAGTGTACAAGAGAATTGCTTTTATTTGATGATGAGTAGTTTATTTAGTTTGCAATATTCTTCAAAGGCCATGTAAGCATTTTCTTCATAGCATATGAGGAGTTTTGCCTGACTTTATAACTTATTTTTTTCTCCTCCATAGTCAGATATTCCTAAAGGTTGGTGTGTAATTGTTTTTGCACAGTCTAAACATGAGCGGGCATATACACCCTATGCGTATCATTTTTAAATAGAGATGAGTATGAATCACCAAAAGAAAACTGTCTTTCCGTGATTCATAATGTTCTTTTTATTTGAAGCAAGAGTGCACAAACCACAGCCTCTGGGCCAAATCTGGCCAGTTCCTTATTTTTGTAAATAAATACACCCATAGCTATACCCTTTCTTTTTCATACTGTGAATTGCTGCTTTCATGCTGTTGCAAGAGACTGTATGTCCCAGAAAGCTTACAATATTTACTATCTGTTCCTTTACAGGAAAAAAAATATTAAATTAAAGTCATTTCCTCTGTTTTTTCTAGAAATATCAGATGTGCAGAAACTATATTAACGAATACAGTTTCTCATTTACCAATCATATTTGACATTATATACATGCAGCTACTGAGCCAAATTCTCCAGGTGGCCAAACTTCTTTAAGGAGTAAGTTATGTGTATCTAGGAAAAGAAGCATGCATTAGTTTGAGTCACCAGAATGCGCGTAGTAACTCTTTCAATTTAGCGAACTCTGTTAAGTAGCTATTCTGTTCCAATCAGTGGGAGTATAGAAATGAATAAGCAAGTGTCTGAATGCTCAGGGACCTGCAGACCAGGATGGTTAGGAAAGACACCCTCAGAGCACAGCTGAACTATGTTTTGAAAAATAACTTGGAAGTAGAGAGACCATTCCGGGCCAATGTCACTGCTATTGCGGATGAAATAGTACCTGTTGGACTCCCAGAACTAATGTGGGATGCAAAGAACATTCTAAATTCAGTCTGAAGCTATCATTACGATTTATAAATGACAGCTTTACTGGTTATCCCAGATTGCTGCCCATTCAAGCACACTGTGGTATAATCTGCCTGAACTAAATATCCTCCCTGAGCTTTCCCTGGTGCCACAGTAATCTGTATTTTGTGTTTCTTTTGGTTTGGTTTGTTTCCAGTAACCTAGACATAGTATCGAACTTTTGGAATGTAGCAATTGCTAATTTTAAGGGCATCTTTATTCATTATTTTGTCATAATTTATACTCCCAAATACTTCCAAGTTTGAGGTGCTTGTGGCAAATGTCTTATATAAAACATGACTATAAAATTGGGTGTATAGGATACAGTACTAGAGAAGAGACAGATTCCTACAGTGGAAGTTTGCACACTTTTTATGTAAAGGACCAGATAACAAAAATATTCAGCTTTTTGGGCAACGTGATCTCTTTTATAACTTCACACTCTGCCACTGTAGCTCAAAAGCAGCCCTATACCATGTACAAACAAATAGGTGTGGCTGTGTCAACACCTTGATTTTCAAAATCAGGCTGCAAACTAGAAGGCCACAGTTTGCTGATCCTTGGTCTATACTGAAGATTTAGTTCTTACAGAAACTGTGGTAGAGAATTTTATTACTGATCTTTGTCAATTTTAATAAATTTCACTCCAAGGAGAATTTCACAAGTTCTTTATTCTGCCGGACCCTTTCTCTATTTAAAGGAGAAAACTCTCTGGCCATCTTAAATAGCTATATATATCTTCATATACATACATAGAGATAGCTAGATATAGAGATACAGATATATATAGAGAAAGATGTATCTTCATCATTTAACTCTGCGTCTATATGAGAAAAATAAAAGGAAGAACATAAATAAGTCTCTTTTTTCCCCTCTAAAGCGAACATGTTGGACTCAGATCTTTCTTGCGGGAACACCATGAGAAACGCTAATTGTAATTGACTAACAAAACCGAAAGTCCTCTATTTACTCAGATGAACGGACTAAGCATGTTGATCAAAGAAGTATCAAAACAAATCAAATGCTCTGACAAGTAGCTTACATTCTTATAAATCTCCTCCATGCCATTCAAAACTAACTGTTGTAACTGTGGTCTCCCTGTGAAAAAAAAGAAAAGAGAGAAGCATTAATACAAGGAAGCATTCTATTTCCCCGGATGTCAGGAGCTGTATTTTTCCTCCTCTCTTCACTTTCTGTATTTGTTAGATTGTTGCACATGGCAAGAAATACAGACCAGCTCAGGCCATCTCGGTTAATGGGGATTTATTCTAAAGCTACATGGGAAGTAATGAGGACAGGAAAAAGTCTCAGCGACCAAGCAGGCAGGTCAAATGAAGAACCGGAAAATCGTTCATCACTGTTCCAAGCACCTGAGCACGGAGGCTCTAGCCAACTGTCAGCCCCTCTGGTAACCCAGCCCCGGCTTGAATAGTCCCTCATGCTTGTACCTGGCTTCTTCCTATTTCCTTTATTTCCAATTTCCTACCTGGCTGCCAGCTAAATTCTGTCTCCTCCTCTTCTCTAATTTACAGCTTCTGTTTTCTCTTAGCTTCTATTGCCTCAGTGTTCCTATTCTGCTGTGTGGTTTCCACTTACTGCCTGGTATAGGTTTATGTATTATTGCACCTTCCCACACGGTCGTGTTTCCTATGCAAACTCTGTAAGTGAAAGGAATCCACTGAGTCCATTAGTTACCATAGATTACTAAGATTTTGCTCCGGAACACTGCGTAGACGCTGACCAAAGGGGCGCCTTTGGGTCTGGTGCTTGCGACTGGGTAATCACATGAGTTCCAAGTGGCAGAATAATGTGATACAACGAATGCGCTCCTACAGGCAAGGGGAAGGGACACCTCTGAAACGGCGTCGTGGGCATAAGGGACTCGGAGCACTGTGTCCTGTCACGTATGCCTTTATTAGTCTTACCAAAATATTTAGAAAACAGAAGAAAAGCAAAGCATTTTCCTTTGGGAAAACCGAACAAATTCCATTGATTTTTCAATACAAGTTTCTTGTAATCAGTTAGAATGTTTAACTAAATTCAAGCATAAATTCATTTTAATTTGCTTAGTTTATGTGAATATTTATGATTTTTTTAATGTCTGCAGAATTCTTGGGAAACGTGTCTCTATTTCTGTTTTGTAATTTTAGTAATTTTAGATTTGAAATGTATTTTATAAAGAATTTGATCTCTACGTGAGTTAGTAATGTATTTTTTATGTCGGGAAAAATGCACACTGATGTTGCTACTAATGAAGATGTATGCTTAAAAAATACTGGAAAATCTTTTATACTCTTTTTTTTTAGAAGTACTCTATATCTTAAAGCATATGCTATTATGTAATAATTACCTTACCCACATCTTACAAGAATTTGTTGAAAATTGCGAAAGGAAAACATTTAGCCTTGAAATAAATAGTTAATAAGTTAATTTTGTGCTGAGTTTAAAAATTCGTATCAAAATTTTATTTTAGCTTATATCATAAAATCTTCTAAGCTATTTTATTATGACAATTTATGAGTGATCAAGTAAAAAGATATAAATATGCAAAGCCTATTTTATATTTCTATTTGAAGCTTCAACTATTTATCTGAGTACTTTTAATTGAGATCATTTTTCTAATTGGCATTCCGAATAAAAGTATTTTAAATTCATCATTAAAGAGGGCAAATACCCATGTTTGTCTCTATGGAAGAAATGTCAGATAATCAATAAACATGTAATAGCTCAATAAAATATTTTTGCAAATACTCAGTGATTGATCACATTCTGCCCAAGTCAATTCCAGAAGAACTACAGAATGGAGAGGGATTTGGATATATCATCATGTTCCGGCCAGTAGGCTCGACAAGCTGGACCAAGGAAAGAGTAGCTTCTGTGGAATCGTCAAGATTTGTTTACAGAAATGAAAGCATCATCCCACTCTCTCCCTTTGAAGTCAAAGTGGGTGTGTATAATAATGAAGGAGAAGGATCCCTGAGTACTGTGTCCATTGTCTACTCCGGGGAAGATGGTAAGTTGTCGTCAGCTCTGGAATGGTTTTCCTTGAGACTCTATGCATATTTTGCATTCTGTTTTCCACTCTGCTAAGAATGGTTATGTCTTTCTCTGGATGGTAGAACCTCAGTTGGCCCCGAGGGGAATTTCCGTCCAGAGTTTTTCTGCTTCTGAAATGGAGGTTTCATGGAATGCGATTCCCTGGAATAGAAACACTGGAAGAGTTCTGGGCTATGAGGTAATCCAAATTAACTTCACTTCCCTTCCCTGAACATGCCAGCCAACTATACCTTAGCTCCTGTTTGACAGTCCTATGCTGCTAACCTTTTGCCTGTCACATAATAGGGGAATGAGTTGAGGGGGATCTTTCTAGGTGATCTTAAGCAAACAAATTAACAAATGGTAACCATTTTAAAAGGCATACAATTTCAGTTAAGTAAGATGGGCAAGCTTTAGAGATCTACTGTACAACATTGCACCTAGAGTTAACAATAGTGTATTGTATACTTACAATTTGTTAAGCAGATAGGTCTCACGTTAAGAGTTCTTAGCACAATAAAATGTTTCAAAAGTGATCAGATGATTATCTTATTTAATCAGTCAGATGACAGCCATTTTGTTTCTTGGGAGAGGTAAACTCTAATCCTCAACTATCTTAAATCATAAAAGAATTTCACAGGGGAACATTCTCGGTGAATTGGAGTATGACTTGAAAAGATGTAATCATCTTGGAAAGGGCACATAAGTGATAATAAAAATAGTTAGATTCTCCTAAATCTGTTCTGTTTAATCTATGAAGAATGGGGCAAGTCACATTTGTAGGCCTTCTTTCTCAAAAACTTCAGGGATGAGGATGTGGTTAGGGAAAGTTGTTAGTTGCTCATTGTTCGGCTTGGGAATCCAGTGATTCACAAAATGGGCAACATAGTCTGTTGTATTTTGGAGTTAGAATAAATGTATGATTCTAAATATCCTTAATTTTATTTTGCACTTTTTTGTTTGTTTTTACATGAACCTTATGGTCCTACTCATGTGACAGGTGTCTTTGTCTCTCCATGTTGAAAATGCCTTACCACTTATCTGAACCCTGTTTGTTTCTCAAAGCTCATCTCTAGTCTCCTCTTCTCTCTTAACTTTTCTCTCATCAATCCCTGATGTTGTCTTTGTTCAAATTCTTACAGCATTTTTTCCTATATCACTTCTTTGCAATGCGCCCTATTATTGCTTTACACATATACTGCACAGTCTCGCCTCTTATCTAGATGATAAAGGGATGGAAAACAAGTGCTAAGCTTTATTGTCTTTTGTCTTTCTCAGTGTACCCAATACAATACTAACACATAAGAAGAGCTCACTATAAATTAAATTAACCTGTGATTAAAAGAACTCTAGAGAAAATGTCAATAGTAAAATACTATAATCAAAGTCTTCGATCATATGAGATTTATTTCAGCTTAACTTATTATATACCCTTTATTAAAGCTGGTCACCTTTAGATATCTCACAAAACGCTTTATTTTGGTAATCTGAAAAAGTCTAGATTCTCTAATTTCCATGGTGAATTTGTATTTATATGTTGTGTTTTTTATTTCCTCACTATAAATGTTAGCCTTTGATTATTTCGTCGTCATTGCGTAACTGTTTTAATTAGGAAACATTTTTGTCATCTATGCTCCTGTTTTCTTCCCATACCCCTTGTGTTTGATAGTTGTTGGGAGACAATGAATTGCTTGTTTTGTGTTTTTAATGCTCAGGTATTATACTGGACAGATGATTCCAAAGAATCCATGATTGGTAAAATTCGAGTCAGTGGAAATGTCACAACCAAAAACATCACAGGGCTGAAAGCTAACACCATCTACTTTGCTTCTGTGAGAGCTTACAACACAGCTGGGACAGGGCCCTCAAGCCCCCCGGTCAATGTCACCACCAAAAAATCCCGTAAGTACACATCACATTGCAAGATTGATCTGTGAATAGAAACCTGTTACATCACTCAATGTCCATTTCATTCTCCCCACCCCATCATTTCACTGCGTGGTTAGTTTGGTTAGTTGGTGTGTCCCTTAAATACGAATGATCGCTGAAACTTTCTGGTAATAATAAAAATAAATTGTTTTGATCCTTTTGGAATTCCAAAAGAGGACATGCTCTGAGTACCTAGATGAAAGACAGGAGAGTGTAAGATTTGAGCACACTGGCTTTGATGCCCTCCCCTCAAATGAGTTCAAAACTGACCTCCCATCCTTGGAACATTAGGTGGTTATTTATCCTTCAGAGTCTCAGTAGCCTCCTCTGCAAAATGAGGAGAAAGTAGTACGTATGTTCTCATAGCATTTTGTTCAAGGTTGAAAGACATTATTAATAGCAAGTGCCTAGCGCATACTTTAATAAATGCTTACTATTCGGGTTTTTTTCGTTTTGTTTTGTTTTGTTTATCATTTGAGTCCTAGAGTGCACCCTCACACTGTCATTACTCTGTAATGTGTTTACATTTTTCTTTTCTGAGAGTTCTTACAACTTTGGCCCATTGTGAGACGGTGGTGGAAAGAGTTAGAATGGGACTTCAGAGTGAGCGAACTTTGGATATGAATCCCAGCTCAGCCACATATTAATACTGTCTGTGTGACAGGTCTAATTGTTTGATAACTCTGAATGCATTTTGTCATCTAAAAAACGCAGAAGATGATACTCACCTCTAGTGTTTGCTCTGAGAACTAAAGGATATAAGGTCACCAAGGTGACCCAGAGGCTGTCAGACACTGAGGGCTCAGTGTGCAGTAACAAGTATTATTATGCTCCTCTTTTAGATGTGATTTCACTTTCTTTGCATTTAGGAAAGCACAGCTACTTTCTACTTTCTTTTTCTTTATAAACTTGTTGCAGAAAGTTTCTTTAAGGGTCATAGAAGGACATCCAAAGTATAGATGAGAAATGGCTTTAATGAAACATTGAAGATAGCCCTGATTCCAAGTGCTATCCCTGGATGTAACTCTGATTTTCTATGTCCTTGAGATGACATCAAGATTACCTCTGAATTGTGGTGACAGCGAAAAAAAAAATCCTGCATTCATCACACATTCGAACTGTCACTGTTTAGATTTTTAATCTGATATTTGATCTTCCATTGTAGAGTCTTAGAAAGTACAGCTCACAGTTACCAAAATCTCGGCATAGTCTAATTGACTAAGCTGAAGAAAAGACAGAGCCTTTGTTTGGAAAAATAGGATGATTCAGTCATCCACTCAAGAAATCATACCTCCCATGAGCCATGAACAGGGTTAAGTGCTGAGAACCTAATGGCCAATGAAACAGGCAAGATCCTTGCCTTCAGGCGATTTCTCTTTTAGTGGAGAGGCAACCTAAGACAAGGAAAAGACAAAGAAGTGAAATAAATTACAAAAAGTAAGATGAAGAAGACAAAGCATGTGCAAAGCTTCTTCAGTGTTAGTTATTGTTGCTGTTGATGATGATGATGCTGGTGCTGTAATTATTGTTCTTAAATATCAGGGATTCCATTGCAAGTACTACAGCTTAGTGAAGATGATATATTTCCAAAAGGCAACTCAGAGAGACTGCAAATATACTGTAATCCACACAGACATCACTTAAATGGAGTTTAGATTTACAAGAAAAGGAAAAAAAATATTTATGTCAATTCCGAGAGGAAAAGAAAAAATATAACAAACAAAACACGTTCTATATAGAAGGAAGTATTCAGACACAGTAACAGAAAGTGTTTGCAAATTTTGGCTCAATTTGGCCCCTGACGTTGACTGACTAGCACTCTGTACTGGATTCTTTCTTGCTGTAAATATGCAATCAATCCATATTTAGACATAAAGGAAGCATTAAGCTTTTATTTCATCTTGCACTTATGTTCTTTCTCTTTCGCCCAAATGTCAACCCCATGCTGTTACTTAGAAGTGTAACATAAGAAGTTGTTTTTGAATTGAGTTCACAGTGTGAACTACAGTTGAATATAAATGCCATCTACAGAAAAATTGATTACAGGGAAACCATTGGAGCTGTGAAGGGCTAGTTTAATGTTGCTCTGTCATTTGATTAATAGAAAATGATTTAGTCTTTGGACATTGCTTGAAAAGATAAAAAAAATTAGAAAAGTGCTTGGTTGTTGAGTTCATTGTTGACAAACATGGTACACATATCATGACATGTGTTTCATACCCAGGTGACAGTGTTTTAGTTTTTCAAGGTAATAGAAATTTTAATTCTATCATAGATATTTGCAATCCAGTTTAATCAACCACATCAAATCAGAACTGTTAATAGTGTTCATATTAAGGTAGTGACCTTCTAAAGCAGCTCCAGAAGCTTCACTTTTTTGACACCAGATATAAGGGGCTGACATTGGATAAATAGTAAACACCCAGGGACAAAGATAAGAAAGGCTATAAACTATGAGAACGTCCCAGATAATTAGCTGAGACTCTCCCACTTTATCTCCCTTTGAAAAAGCACATAAAGAACCCAAGTAAGAGCAATATTATTAAGAGGAAATCTTGAATATATGCTAATTATATTTAAAAAGTGGATCCTTTGCAAACTTTGGAATTGTGTTATTAGTAACAAACCACTTTCAACACAATTGAAAAATTGATTATGTCATAACACCACAGTGGAGAACTGCACTCTCAAACAAGAGAATTAACAGTTATTGAGCTTTTTAATAAGTACCACTAACCAAAGGAGGAATGGAATGTTTCATATTTTATTTCATACAAGCTAAGAATCTTAAAAACTAGGAATTATTAGTCTCATTTCAAAGATGGGAAAATGAGGACTCTTGGAAGAGACTGGGTACAAATTCAAGTCTCTCTGATGTCAAAACCAAACTCTTTCTTTGTCCCAGATAGCAAGAGACGTAGAGCAATCTAAATAATCTATACAATTGTCCATTCATATCAAGACTCATTCTTGGTAGAACCCTTTTCTTTTTATGCCCACGGGATGTCTTGCTTCTGCTTTGGTAGATGAGGAAACAAATGCAAACGTCAATGACAAGGTTATTTCCAACGTCACAACCTGCCAATCGTAGTTGGTAGAAGTTAGTCTTTCTGGTTTCTAGCCTGTTGCTTCCTCAATAGACTTGTAGTGTTGAAAGTAATACTTTGTTTCTAAAATGAACAAAGCAGACACAGAAATAGATAAGATCTTCAGAATCCATCACTTCTAGTGACCTCAAATTGGTGAATGTATTTTTTCTCAGTATTGATTATATGAGGTTATTAATATTAGTGCTTAGTTTTAAAGAACAGAGATAAGAGAAATGTGTCGACAAAGTATACTAGATATTAAAATTGTGATATCGTGAGAATTTTGATATTATCTCCTTTATAGCTAATAACAACATTAGAAAATGCACTTTGGAATAAGTTGAGGAAGGATAGTTACAAACTCATTATCGCTGCCATCCAGTCCTTTCAGAAATAAATATATTGACAAGTATGCATTGAGTGCTTACAAGCATAAAATTTGCAGGCCTTTAATTGTAGTTGAGTTTGTATTGTCAAGAAATATACTAGAACTTGGTCAATCCAATTGTCCTGTCCATCTTGTACGTATATATGGATTACTGTGAGTCTGACCATGGCAATTGGCCTTGACCATAATGAAAAGATTGGTTGTATTGTATCACCTATGGATCTTCCCACAGCTCAGTCATAATCTATATGACCTGACAAAATGACACAGGACCCTGAGTATTTTTCTTTAGCCATCTTATTGCCCAGTCGTTTATTCAACATATGTATGAATTGCATGCCTCCTGTGTGCCAGGCATTGTGATAGGGGTTGGTAATACAGAGTTGAACAAGGCACATGTCCCCAAGAAATTTAGAGAAAAACACATGACAAAAAATAACTATAATCCAATGTGGTAAGTCCATAACAACATAAGAACTGAGCCTCATGGGAACATAAAAGGAAACATTTCTCTCTCTACCACATCCCAACCGTGCTGTAAGTGGCTGGGTGAACAACAGTGATATCCCAGTGGGTTTGGGGAGGAAAGGGAATTACGGTAATGTAGTGTGAGATACCTGAATCCTGCAGGATGTGAATCTTCCAGTGACACATAGGTGATTAAACCACAGATGAGTCAAAACTCCAAAAAAAATCCATTTCCATCAGTGTTGTAATGAATTAAATATTATGCTCATTCAGCCTCACAAATTCAAAAACGATGCCAAAAACATCTTGCTGGGCAGTTTTATCTTTGCCTCTGCTCACCAGCTGAATTATTTTTAATCTCTCCGGTTTCTTAAGTCTCAAAAATAGTCATGTAGACTCAAACTCTTTGAGAAGCAGTATGTTGTCCTGGAGAAACACTAGATTAGAAACCAATAGAGCCGGATTCTGATTTGACTCAGCCTATCATTAGCTGCATTAAATAAGTGACTTCCCAACCTGGACTCTAGTTTTCTTGTATGTCAAATTCTCTAGCTGGCCTAGATCCATGACTTTAGAAGGCTGATTCTAAATCTTTCCTCCCTTACTTCCCACCACCTCTCTCCCAGACAACATTAATTTCAGGGAACTAAAGCAACAGTTCAGATTTAGAGTAGACACCGTTGGGATGATCAGACAGTTTGTGATATTTTTTCCCTTTTCTGGGTTCCCAGTAGCTCTATTTATATTAAACGACATGCATCTTTCTCACTGTCCAGCCACAGATGATTAAGCTAACATAGACATATGGCTAAATTAAGTCAGATTTCCCCTAGGAATTCTAGTCTGAGCTATCTCTGAATAAGGGAGGTTTCAAACTTAGGACGTGATGAGCAATCATGATTTCTGCCGTGAACAATGAGAACGACAAAGAAATGGTCTATAGCAAGATGAGCATGCAGGAAATAATGCTGTGAGCAGCAGAGAGAGGAACTTCTTGGTTTTGTGGATTTTTTTCTCTTTTTGGGTCTCTCTTGAGACTCTGCTGCATTTTGCCATGAGTTCTGAGAAATTCCCCTTTATCTTACACAATCAATCTATTACTAATATTTTTCTTAAAATATCTTGAGTCAGTTATGTTACTTACAGCTAGAGTCCTATCTATTCCAATGTTATAAAGTAAAAGACTATTAAGAATGAGCACCTCTGTGTTAATGGATATAAAATATTTGCAGCTTGAATTTGCTAAACATGCTCATCGACTGATGGCCAAATGGAACCCTAGATATGGAGATCCTCCATTTATTTATATTACTATATGATAAAGTAAACAAACTCAACAGCAGTGATTAATAAATTAGTACTGGACATGCAGCAAGCCATTATTAATTCATAAGTCTGTCACAAAGACATTCCCAAATGACCGGAATTTGAATACATTTGCTTACTCTGATTAGAATTAATATGATATTTCAATTGAAACTGAAAACATTTTAGCTCCTTCTATGCTAATCATCGAAGACTTATTTTTCGTTTTCATGTTGATGTGTCATACAGTGACCATGAACTAATTAATATTCATTTGGATCTTTGATTATCTTTTTAAAGCTCCAAGCCAACCACCGGCAAACATTGCCTGGAAGCTGACAAATTCAAAATTATGCTTGAACTGGGAGCATGTAAAAACCATGGAAAATGAGTCTGAAGTGCTAGGCTACAAGGTAAGTAGTTAATTTTTCCTTTAGTCATATTAATTAAGCTACTTAGGGATGAGACACGTAGCAACCAAATAGGAAACCAGTCGTGGGTATATGGAAACAAGAATCTTTCGAGAAGTTTTTTTGAAAATACCCTTGCAGCTTTTAAATTATTCACTGGAAAGGTTTTATATTTTGAGGTCCAGTAATGTGTTATGGAGCATCAAAAAATAAAACTCTACAGGATGCAATATTTTTTTTTTCTCTAAGTAACTCCCCTTGCCATCAAAAGATGTTGGCATATGTGGGTAGTAGATGTGAGATGAGAAATGAGGTCAAAGAATATATTTAAGTAGAATTTCTAGAACTTAGGCTAGATGATGTGGTCCTCTAACAACACTAAAGAAATCTAACAAGAGTATATTGTCAAGTACCAGAGCAAATCATTTCTATCAGTGGTAATGGACATCATGTCTTGGCAGACACGTATATTAGACATTTGAATTGAGTCCAAAGTAAACAGTGACTTTTCACAGCAAGCTCCGAAGATAATACCCTCAAGCTATTTAATTAATAGAGATAAATCTGCTCTCATTCTGGAGACATTGGCCAAAATAGAAATCGTTTTCTTAACAAGAATAAATTTAAAGAAAAGACATCACCTGGGTTTTGCATCTTAGGAGTACAGCATTTATAATGATATGCCGTACAGTGTTCTAGAACAGTTGTCTGAACCTTAGAAAAGCAACATGTCCGTGTTAACTTGATTCACTGTTTTATTTAGATTCTGTACCGGCAAAACAGACATAGTAAAACTCATATTTTGGAAACAAACAATACATCAGCTGAGCTTCTGGTTCCATTTGAAGAAGACTACTTGATTGAAATAAGGACAGTCAGTGATGGTGGGGATGGAAGCAGCAGTGAGGAAATTAGGATTCCAAAAATGTCAAGTAAGTTGAGTCACCATTGCTGTCGTAGGTTTTGCATCTAGACAGCTGCAGCATGAAATAAATCCAGCTCCATTAAACTCTCCAAATCTTGTTTAAATGTTGGGTGAAAAAAAATGAACTTTCAATTGTAAACAAAAGGTGATGATGAGCTAATTTTTTCTTCAAATAATCCTTCAAAATTACAATATGCATAGGTATTGCAAACAGCTGTGTTTCTTCATTTGAAAAAAAAAGAGAGAGAGAAAAGAAAAACAACTGCTTTTCTTTGGTGTATAATCCATGATTCATTCTATCGGCACAAAAATCAGAATGTTTTTCTGTGGGTTCTTGAAGGCCTCTTACAGCAGGAATGGCAAACACAAAGCACATGTACATATAACCCCTTTCCCAGATGCGTGGCAGACATCACTAATCAAGTATAGCATTCAGTAGGAGCTGAGTCACAGCTTTCAAATCCTTCTCAATACAATTTGCTAAGCAGGCCAACACTAGCCAGTCAGACTTAGCATGTAATAATAATCTCTTATTTTTGCTTTAGAAGAATCATTCACTCATCTGCCTGAAGCTGTGATTGAGTGAAACTCTATTAGCTCTACAATTTTGGCCAATCCTAATCTGCCCTTTAGGAATACTTTGCCAATTTAGGCATTTTTCTGTTGCATTTTTACATTGAAAACAGACCTCCTAGGACAGAGGGTAAAGACATTTCCCCAAATTAAATATACTGTGAATGAAACAAGGATAATAAATATGTTATTAAAAGGGAAATCACAGTATGCGTTTTGGGTCTTAAAAAATTAATCTAACAAGCAATTTCACTTTTTCTGAAGATATTGTTTTCTTTTTATATTTTGCAGGTTTGAGTTCCAGAGGAATTCAAGTCTTAGAACCTAGCAAGTATTTCCTGTCAATTGTTGTTATGATTTTTTACTGTTTTGCTATTCAGCCACTTACACGATGAATAAAAACCACAAATCTTTGAGAGTTTTTTGAAAGCAAATCATTCTGTAAATATGTTCTCCAGCTTTCATCACAAGAGACATTCTTAATACAGACTTCTTTGGGGAAAAAAAATGTATATTATTACGATCTTGTAAATATTTATGGGACATTAATAAAACAATTTTAAACACTTTTGAATTTTAAAGTTCACACATGATTACATACATTGAAAGGGGCCAAATTAGTCTGGAGGGTTGTAACTGCTGTGTCTTTTAAGTTACTTATATAGAGAGTAGAAATCACTCCTCTCAATGGTGACAATAAATACTAAATAGGCTCATAGTTACCATAGCTAAGATGTGCACTATTACATGTTGCAGGTAATTTATTTCAGTACTTAAAATCTTGCCCTGTTTCCAAATAAAATATAATTACTTGTTTGTAGTTGGGATTCTTTAAAAATATATGCCATTCCAAAGCATGGTGTACTTTTACCACTGAATCAAGTTGGAATAAGAACTATTTATACCCAATAATGTTTCAATATACATGATGTTCTTCTCAGCTCAAGTTTTAGAAGGTTTAATAACAATAATAATAATAGCAGAAAAAATGCTTTAGAGCAAAGAAATGAAATAAAGGGAAAGGAGCGCCAACATAAGATCATCCTCTAACAACTCTGGTATATAGTAAGCAATTGCTCAGAGCAAACTTTAACCTTTTACCTAGTTCCATATTCTCCTAAGTTAAAGCCCTGCGATCAAGTCTCAGGTAATTAATACAAACTAATAGCAAGGTATGTGGCCTTATTTTTATATAAAAAAGAAATTTGGGAACAGAATTACTTGACCAGGTTTTTTACATGTTGGTCAAACTTTTTTTGCAGTCTCTTCTCCAGCTATACAAATAGTCCTACACTAACCAGGGTTTAGAAAGATTTTGCAGGTTGACTCTTCTCTGGAGTGAACCTATTTCAGACAGTGGCCTCACTTCTTGGGATTGCACAGTGTGGAAAAAGCAGTCTGGGAAAAGGTCAGGTTAATGGCCGGGCCAGTATCATGCTATGTAACCATCTCATTTCCTTCACAATCTGCCTTGAGGAGTCTGTCCCTGCTGTCAGCCTCCTATGGCTCCTAGCCAATCAGGTTTGCCATCCTGGGGAGTGAGGTGTGAGAAGCAGTCAGATGAATTTTGCCTTCTTAACATGGTGCGACCTCTTAATTCTGCTGAAAATAGTTGAACTATTCTCACAATCCTCAAATCATACAATCCTCCATATTGAATTTCGTCATTTTTGTTTTTTAAGTCTTTTAGAACTCTCTAAAATACCCCACGTAATCAGCAGCAGATGGACAATGGCTTTCCATAATTCAGAACTTGCTCCTTGCCTGAATAGTGTGTCAAGCACACAGTGCAAATTAATGAGCCTTATTCTCCCTGATGCCATATGATCTGGCTGTGCTTTTATGGAGCAAAACAAATAAGCAGCAATGACTACCACTTGGCACACTCCTGTTAACAGCTTCTTGTCCAAGACACATCTGTACGGACCAGAGATACCGGTGCTGGCTTATGGTCTTAATGATTTCCATCATTTGGTGAGAGGCAAGATTGATGTCCTTCTCCCCAAAGTGGAGACTGAGAGTTAAATATACTATGAGATTTTTGTTTCCACTGATTAAATGAGTTAGATACATAGTCATTTGAGTGTGAGTTCAAAAGTTAAGTAGGTTCTAATCAATAACTTAGATGTTTGCAGACTGCTCTTTAGTTCGTGATTTCTAGAATACTAAAAGTCTATATTATTCAATATCTAATGTAATTTATGTTTTAATTCACTAATTTTTTTAGAATATAATTTGGCATGTGCTTTGGTACAGTTTGAATCTATACTCTTAGTAAAATTTTGGATATGTCTTCTAACATCTCCATTTCACTAATATCAGGATTACAGATCATAATGTACATAGAATATTTGGCATGGGTGCATTGTAAGTTGCCAATAAATGGAGCTTCTGTTATCTGCTGCTATGAATTAAACCCCTACTGGAATAAGTTACTGCATTTCTTTAAGTGTCCAACATGCTAGGAAAACAGATTCAGTCTTTGTTTCTATATCAAAATCCAAACCAGCTTCAAGGAAAATGAGTTGTCAAGTAGAACTCTTGACACTAAGTGGCACTAAAGATGAAACCAGTGGTGGTTCTGTCAACCCATTTCACAGAAATGTTCTATATGACGTTTATTCTCCTCTGACAATCCAGGGAAGATTTCCAGCAGATCCCTGTCTGGATGGAGTGGATTACTGATATAAACTTTTATACACATGATAACTCATTTCCATTCTTCTTACAAAATGAAATACATATTTCTTGCAGGAAGTACGGAAATGAGTTATCATGTTTGTCTCACCAAAAAAAATTGTGATTGTGCCTAGAAATGGCCATAGAAGGAACCGGGAGTAAGGACTAGGAGACTCGACACAGGGTAAATATGACACTATAAAGCCATGGGCTGCCCAGATAATATTGAATTCAAACACAGCTCTATTTTCTCTCCTCTTCTTTTGTTCACACTATAATCCTTCCAGCTTGGTGTCCCTTCTCTATCTATACACCAGAGGGTGACTTACAGAAGGGCATGCATGCGATCTTCAAAATCAAATGCAAATGGTGAGCAATGACCTGTGACCTCCATGGATTCCAAGTGTAATAACATATCATTACCTCCCCTAAATAAATACAGTATTTTTATGCCTCTATGTATTATCATTCTCTACCTTGAAGTGCAAGATGGAGTATACGTTCCCTATGTACCACAATTATTACTTCATTTGCTGTAGAACTACATATGTAATTCAACAGACTTTTTTTTGTTCTAGAATTCTAAAATTTGGCAATCACATTGCTGTTGAACTCAATACTTATATTAGTCAGAGTTCTCCTGAGAAAGAACCAATAGAGTGTGTGTGTTTGTATGTATGAAGAGAGAGAGAAAGAGATTGGTTATAAGGAATTTACTCATGTGATTAAGGAAGTGAGAAGTTCAGATGCAGGAGAGCCTTTGGTGTTGATCCAGACCAAGTTCACATCTTTGAACCAGGAGAACCAATGTGCAAATTCCAGTCTGACTCCAAATCTGAAGGCAAGGTAAGAATTATGTGCCAACTCAGAGACCATCAGGCAGAGAGAAAGTATTGTTCCTTAACTCAGCCTTCTGTTCTCTTCAGGCCACCAACAGATTGCATGAGGGCCACCCACATTGAGGAGGGCAACCTGCTTTACTTAGTCTGCCAATTCAAATGTTAATTTCATCCACAAACACCAGCAAAGACACACCCAGAATATTGTGTAACCAAATATCTGGGCACTCAATGGCTCAGTCATGTTGACATAGTATTCTTTTTGCTGAAATTAAATAATTCCTTTCTTATCCCATCAGTTTTTGAAGTGAAAATATTTAAATACCCTTCTCAGTTTATTCATTTGTCAAATGAGATGCTGGGATTACAAGATCTTAGGGTCCCTTTATAGTCCTACAATTCTATATTAACCTACATAGTGTGACTACTTTTGGTATAAAACTGTTTCATGAACCTTCACAACCCATATACACTCTGCAGTGCTTTCCCAATTTTTTTTTCTATCTTTTCACTAATTGTGTTGAGCTTTCTTAACTGGAGTTTACTGAAATTGAGTATGGTTTTCAAACCACAAAGAACCCTCAGAGATTCTAACCCATTTCCACACCTACTCAGAATCACTGCTGTATTTCAGTGGTTCCCAACGGCAAGGCTGTGATAATATTTTCATTGTCCAGTGGAAAAAAAACACAATAAAAATTAATATAGTTTGATAAGATTTTCATAATGAATAATGTGTGGAATATTTAGGAGATTTTGACTTTCCTGCTTTTTGTAGTGAAACGTCCACTCTTCGGTGAAACAAAGTTTCGGGGTATTTTTGTTACGCAGCAACAATAGCTAATTGATACAGTAGCTGAACCATCTTATGCTTCTATGAATAGATTTTTTGTACCTAGACACTCCTCAAATTATCTCATTTTAAGTATGGACGCTAGCTGATACCTCCAGCAGTGATTACAGTGTGATAAATAATCAAAGACTTCTTTGGAAGAGGACTGATCTAGGCTCTATCTCCCCATACTCTGGAATCAATAGAAGTCTTTCTTTGGGAAATTCTAATCATTGTCGTTATATGCAGTAGTTGCTTGGTGTCAGGTATGCTGCCTACAATATTCTTAATATCCATCACTGCAAACCTGGAATTAGGTATTATTATTAGTCTCATTTTACCAGGGAGGAAGCAGAAGTTTGTAGGTAAAATAAGTAATCAGGTGTACTGCTATCAATAGTAAGTAGCAGGGCCAGAATGCAAACATAGGTCTTCAGTTTACTCCACCATTCATGTTCTTTCCACTTCATTAAACTGCCTCAGAAATTGAAATCCTAGTTCTAATAGCTAACCAACAATAGACCTTGAGCACAAACTCTGTCAACTTGGGAATCTCTGGATTTCCATTCTATAATACAAAAGGTTTTCTAAAGCTGTAATTTCTTCTCTTGGGAAATAAAGGTCACAATAGCAAAAGCAGATTTTGACACCATCGAATAGATATAACTTATTTGGCCTTCAAGAGGAAAGCTTTCAAGTCACTGGTATAGCTGGATAATGGGCCACTGCCTGTTTGTATAAACATTAGTGCCAGTAAATCTACTTTGGAAATCCATCTTTTAGAGCCTCAGGGGTAAAAATAGGTATGCACAAATAGAGGAGGAGGTAGACCGTGGTCCTTTTTTTTAGTATATTTAACAATCAGGTTCCTTGTAAGAGTCTCCAGAGATGGAGAATTTATGTTCACATAGATCCCTGAGGGAATATATCCTCCAAAGTGATTCTAGCAGATTCCTGAGGTATGACAGGAGCAATAGCAACTAAAGGATTTGTGCTGAAGTAGCAGGCAGCACCAAGGAGATGAAAGTGAATTTTTACATCAGAGCATGCACCACATGTTAAAGGCCAGTTAATAGAGGCTGGGATGATGACAGAAGCTTTCCTTAGGAGAGGCAGCGTGGTTGTGGCAGCGTACATGAACCTGTAGGCTAAGGAGTGAGATGGGCTTGGGTTTGGGCACCAGTTAGGATGTCTTCTCATTGTGTGGCATAGAATAAGTGACTTAGAACCTATAAATCTTGCTTTCGCTCACTATTAAAAAAAATAACGATGAGACCTGCCTTATAAGTTATTTTGAAGATTAAATGAGATAATGCATGCAAAGAGCTTACTAGAATACCTAGTATACTCTAACAGTAAAATAAGCTAATTTTGTAATCACTGATATGCCTAATACAACGGGGGCTTTACATGTATTGCCCCCATTTGTTGTCTCCCCATCCTTCTAAGCTACATATATTGTCCATGTTTGTAATTTTTAAAACAGAGGCGAATTACCTACCCGGGGTCTTGCTGCCAGTATATGTCAAAATTAGGACTTGATTTGAACTTCCTCTAAATAGACAAAAATCTAAGATTTCTCCTCCATGTATTATTTCCCTGCTTCATCCCGCCCCTTCGAGAATGGGGGTGTGTGTGTCTGTCTGTGTTGGTGTGTAAGAGAGTTTGTGTGTGTGCCCAATCCCTTCCACGGGACACGCACAGCCACCGTGCCATGCACTTGGAGGTGCTTGTCCAACAGGGGGGTACATTTGTCAAAGTCCAGGAATGCTCTCTTATGTTCAGAGACCCCCTGCACACTACAGCAAGGGATCTGCTGCGGGAACCTGGCTCCATTCATAGCTCCAGAACAGAGGAGAGATAATTGGGCTATGTAGGGAGCGAGCCCATGACCTTGGCCTCATTAGCAACATGCTTTAATCATCGGAGCCAAGCAACCACAGGTGGCTGTACCCTGTGCAAATGTTTTGCATCTCATTTCCTGAAAATGTCAATGTTTGAGAACATAAATATTACTTATAATCCTGGGATGATTGTACAGGTACTAATGGCATGGTTTTATGGTATTGATTTTCAATAGCTCATTTGCTATAATCAGCTTAACTTCATCTGCTAGAGAACGAGCTTCTAATTCCAGCCTGAAACATAGTACAAGAAAATGATTTCAGCCCAGTCTGCCGCCACCGTGAATCCTTTTTGGAAGTGGACGGGGTATAAATCTTAAATAAATAAATCAACTTTAGCCTTGCCAAGATTTTCATGATCTTGCAAGATTGATTTTCTTTTCTTTAATCTGTTTTTAATAAAAGGGATATTTTCCTTTGAGACCTGGTCCATAATCTTTTCCATTTTTATTATCATTCTCATAGACACCCTCTTTTCAATTTTAAGAGAAGCTAGGCTTTTTAGAGAAAGGTAGCTTTAGTGAACAATCAAGTCTGCACAGAGTTGGAGGAATTCTAGGGAGACGAATGGGCCTTGAGGGTGGGCTGGGAAGAACAGTGTAGAGAAACATCCTGTGCCCTCCTTGAGAGGAATGGTACCATGGTTTTCTCTCTTGCTCTAAATGCATAAGTCTAAGAAATTAAAAAGCCATTTGTCTATGAGAAGAAAAATGAACAAGATATGGGGAAGTAGAACTGGCATAGCAATCTATAGATACAATATTAATAATAAAGGCATTATTTCGATTGCAATATGCACTTTACTAAAAGTTTTACCTTTATTATAGCACTGAATCATTCCACAACCCTGAGATTGGGTTGTTGTTCTATCAGTATCTTACAGATGTTTACAGAGCTAGCTAAACCTCCCAATGCTACACAGCTAGTGTAAAGAAATAAGGACTCACATCAAGGCAGCCATATTCCAGAGCCCACAGCCTAACCACTGGGCATCACTGTCTATGAGGAGGCATTGCAGAGCACGGGCTTTGGGAGTTAGTTCCTGTTTCAAATCTTGTCTCTGCACTCTTGGGCAAAGCATTTCACAACTGTGAGCCTCCATTCCACTAGCTTTAAAATGGAGATGGTACCTGTCTCTTACCATGGAGACAATTTATGTAAAATACTAAATATGCTGTCCAACCCAGAGTAAAAATTCAATGAATGATAACTGAAGTTGCTAATATTTTTTTTTTATCAGCTCTGTGACCCTAGGCAAGTTATTAAACTACTTGAGCTCTGGGGACTTTATCATTTAAATGAACGTAAGTTTATTGCCTTTGCTACTGTATGTGGCTGGTGGATAGAGGGCTCAAAAGAAATAAGTAAACATCTTACAAAATGTGCAGAGTTGTGAAGGTATTTAAGACTAAACACAGTGTGCATCACTACTTGCAATAAAGCAACAACTGATTCCTATTAATCAAACATCTGTATTTAGCAGGGTCTAGATCCAACGGGTTGCCGAATAGATTACTTTTTATGGGGGCAAACATTGAGAGTGATGTGCAGTGCTGTCTTTGGAGGTGTACTATGTGTAAACAATAAAAAATAAGTTCCTTAAGTGTAATGACATTATTCCTCTTTTTATCCTAGCGTGGAATACACGTGTGTGCACGTGTGTGGGTGTGTGTAAGAGAGAGACACACAGAGAAGTTGAAACGTGACCAAAATCAGCCAATTGTTGGAAGTGTGTCAGAAAAAAGATTCAAACCTGTATTTGTCAAACCCTAAATCCCATAATAATAAAATTCATATTTATCCAAAATATACATACATATGTATATATATAAAACTCTCCACCCCCAACATACCAGTGTTCTTATTCTCATTTTACAGATATGGAAACAGGGGCTGAAAGTGGCTAATGAGTTCAAGGTTTAACAAAATCAGGTGGCAGAGTCATCTAAATCCACCTGACCCTAAAAGCCATGGGGTTCCCTGCACAGCCCATGGGAGCCTCACAGGTGGACGCACTTCTTTGCAGCTGGGGAAAGTGCTGGGAGCTCATTGAGCAAGTGAAGGGCTGGGAAGCTGGTTGGGGGAGGCAGTGGGAGAATCGCTGGCTGCCTAAATTTGATTGTAATAACACGGGTGTGAAATGATTTCAGGGAAATATTAATTCCCCTCTTCCCTCCCCACACTGCTGGAGAAGTGGGGGTGAGGTGAATAATTTAAATATATGTTCCTGAAGATGAATACAGGGGTTAGAGTTTATAATGACTCCTTATAAGCTCTCGTAACTGTAGGACTTTGTGTTTGATGGTGTATTTGAGGGGAAGGTGACATCTTCTGTGCGATGCGTTCAATCCAATAGAAGAAACAAATATTTAAATACATGGCTTGAACTTCCACAGTGTAATAGTTAAACCAGAGATGAGAACACCCATTGAGGAGGTGACCATCTCAGCCTTGGAGATTTTAACTATTCTCAGGAGGAAACATTTGACTCAGGACTTGAAAAACCTGTAAGAGTTTTACAGACAAAGAAGGTATTAAATAAGGGAAGAAGAAAAAAGAAAGGGGATATAGCACTGACTGATCAATCAACATAAATACACTTGTTTCAGCTATAAAGAACGTTATAAATTAAAGGTATAGTAAAAAAGTGCTTTATATTTATAAAACTCCGTATTTGGAGGGAATAAGACCTTAATTGTCAAAGTGCTTTCACTTATATTAACTCATCTGATCCACACAACCCTGTGTGTAGAGGGACCTGGTGTTTGGCAAGAGAATTAAGAAACTATTTAAATGAGTTGATCACAAGTAAGTGGCAAAGCCAAAGTGGAATCCAGAACCCTTAAATCTTGATCCACTGCTCCAACTACAAACGATCTAAACAGCCCATTTACACTTTTAATACTAGGAACAAAGGCAGGGCCATACTTTTGGAAACAGTAAGAAAGAAATAATACACTTGCAGATCTTTAATGCTAAGAAAAAGAATTCCCCATGGCATTAGATTGAGTACTTTTAAAAGCAAAAAGGTTAAAAGGGAAAAGTCTTTATTTCAGAAGAATCACATAATGAATGTCCATAATCAAGACATGAATAAATTATTCATCATTCTTCCTTCTGAGAGAAAATCAAAAGAGCGATTTTGAAATATTAGACATTTCACAGCAGGAGACATTTGTATCTAATGTCCACTATAATAATTTATCTAATTTATTTGCAGGACTACACTCAGAAATATAGAGTCCTGATTATTACCAAGTATCAAATTTTCCTCAAATCCTAGAAGTTTCCCATGTTCTATCATTGGCTTCTAGATTCCTGCATCAATCTGAAGTTTTCTCTAAGTAACATGAATTACATTGTATTTTTTTTTGTAAAATGTTTTAGTAAATACTTATTAGACTTATATTAGATTATAATCACTTTCTATCACTTTTGATTATCTCAACCCAACTGTCCAATTCCTCTATTGTACATTTAACCCTAATAATAACAGCTAATATTAACTGAGCACTTACTATGTAACATGTATTGTGTTAATATTAATTCAGACATTTCCTAATATAAGCATCATAGTACTTTGTTACTTTGTGATGTCTTATATCTTTGTACGAAGAAAGAATACCAAGAAAGAGGTGACTATTTAAAAGAAGGAAAGTCTCTGCACTTTATTGAACAGATGTATCCCAACACCAGTTCTGCTGCTTAACAGCTAAATGGACTTCGGAAAAATGTATATATCAAGTCCTCACTTAACGTTGACAATAGGTTTTGGGAAACTGCAATGTTAAGCAAAATGACCTATAATGAAACCAATTTTACCATAGGCTAGTTGATATAAGCAAGAGTTAAGTTCCTAGGGCATAATTCTGGTCACAAAAACATTGCTGAACTTCTAACTAAAGATCCAAAACATTTCTCATAATCAACACTGAAATAAATGTAGAGTTATGTGTACATTTAAGAAAGATTATAAAAACAAGTAAGATCATTATTTACTCAATTATTCCAGTTCAGGGGCTCAGGTTGGCCAGAGCATGTCCCAGAAGTTAGGGGTGCCATGTGGGATAGACCCGGACAGGATACCCTCCCATTGCAGGTCACCCTCACACACACCCACACTCACTCAGATGGGGACCCTTTAGGTACGCCCATGAATAGAGGAGCCCATCTTTGAGATGTGAGAAGAAATCAGAGTACTCAAAGAAAACCCACACAGCCATGGGGAAAGCATGTAAACTCCGCACAGCCAGTGGCCCTGGCCAGAAATCAATCTTTTTTCTCATTCATGTTACAACTAAACAACATTCAATGAAACATTATTCAAGGACCTATGGTCCCGTAAATATAATAAAATCAATTTTCCTAACTGTAAATTGCAGGTAATAGTCTCTGATAAGTACATTAGGCAGGTGAAAATACCTGACGTAATATGGCAAAATATAGTTCTGTGTTTAGTATGTTTTAGCGGCCCGAATATTTTCAGTTGGGTTTATTTGCCAGTCCTGTAATCCACAGGAATGCTTAGTTTACATAATCTTGAAAATATAAATGAGGATTTCATTTCTGCCTTATTAACA
>CAUYRT010052282.1:0-10453 GCA_963574885.1 Lepilemur ruficaudatus | reverse complement strand
AGTCCAAAAGTGTGCATTCATTAGAACATTTTGGTATGTAAAGAAAGGTATCTGGGGCTGTGGAAGTGCCAGGATCTGCCCTTCTAGGATCTGCTCTAGTCAGTTCCCTAGAACTGTTCCTGCACTGAGTATATTTTCCTTCCTACCACTTCTGAAGACAGAGAGTTCCCAGCAAGCCTTAAATTCTGCCTCAGTGCCTGTCAGAACAGTGAGGTCTGATGGAAGCAGGAACAGCTACCTGCCTGTAATTAAGGAGAAAAGGAACTGGGAAAATCGCTGGACAGAAGCTGCCCTGTGGCCCTGGCATAAAAGGAAAGTCACACAAAAAGGAGAAGAGACCAGGCAGCCTCTGTTGTTTCACAGAATAAAAAAGCAGAAATATGACGTAAAAGGAAGTTCTGATGTCCTTTGTCACTGACGTAAAAGAAAAAGACATCCTAGGCTCTCATTTCTCAGGGAATTATTTTATCTTCAAGTAAAATATTTAGATTCTTAACATTTCTAAAACAGAAAAAGGTCAGGAATAAGGAATGCAATAACAGTGTAATTGGATTCATATCCTTACTTTCAATTATATCAGTTCAACAAACATTGACTAAGACCTCCTGAATGCTAGGTACCATACCAGACGTTGGCATTGGAGATAATATCATTAGTCCCCACTTTAAGGTAATTCACACACTGGCTTTTTGGTAGAAAGTTGACACTTTCTAGTCATAGCACTGATGCATTGAAAAGGAGAATTTCTTCCTTTCATGTGCCCTTATAAATTAAGTTTTGTTATCAGCTTTATAAAAGGTAATAGAAAGTATAGTCAGGGAGGTAAGCTAACAGGCTATACTATTTTTAACACTCACAAATACAAGAAAAATGGTAGAACAAGAAAACTAAAATATAGTTACAACTGTACATTTTCCCATCCCCAATTGACAGTCAAACTTGTATATTTTTAATTTGCATTGGCTTTGTTTAGGTTTTATTCATTCGTTCAACAAGTATTTATGATTTGTTAAATAATAAACATTATGTGCCTAATATAGTCCTAGACTCTGAGAACACATCACTGAACAAACATATAAAAATTCCTGCCGTTGTGTTTACCTTCTAGAGACCATAATCAAAACAAACTATATGCAATAACATTCCTATGCTTATTTCCCTTATATCTTTGTTCACTCTATAAATAAACTGGGATTTTAAAAAAAAATTTTAAATTCAATTTTCCAAAAATAGTATTTCATTCTTTTCATTTGTAATTCTTTCACGCTGAATACGCAGACTTATTGGATATCTGTACTTATTCTTCTGTGACCTGCCTATTCATGTACTTTTGCTGTTTATCTTTTTGTTATTTTTAAAACACTTTACAATTATGAACAGTGATGCTTGGTTAAATATACTGCAAAACATTTTTTCCACATTATCATACTAAAAGGCAAACTGAGCACTCGAATTTCACAAATCTGCACATACCGTATTATTGCAAAACCAGATAATGTCCCCTTCATTACCAGTGTAGAAAAGTATTGATCCCCCATCTTTCTTCCAGTATTCATCAGCTATTAGATAGCGCTGTTTAAAAGTTTTCACAGTACTAAATCCAAAATGATCAACCTATGATAAAAACAGACAAAACATATTTCAAAGGAAAGTAAGTAAATGAGATCAACATAAAAGTAATTAATTCTTCCAGTAAAATCAACCTAAATTACAAAAATAATCACAAGAAATTTTAAATATCATTGATTTTCTTATTAATACTAATATTAATATAACATAATATTTTAAAAGTATTTTCTTTTTCTTTTTTGAGACAGGGTCTCGCTCTGTTGCCCAGGCTAGGGTACAGTGGCACGATCATAGCTCACTGCAACCTTGAACTTCTGGGTTCAAGTGATCCTCCCGTCTCAGCCTTCCAACCAGCTAAGACTGTAGGTGTACAACACCATGCCCATCTAATTTTTTAAAAATTTTTTGTACAGACAGGGTCTCACTATGCTGCTCAGGTTAGTCTCAAACTTCTGGCCTCAAGTGATTTTCCTACCTGCCTTAGCCTCCCAAAGTGCAAGGATTATAAGCATGAGCCACCAAGCCTGGCCCTATTTTCTTTATATTGTAAGAAAAAGCAATGTTTGTTATTGTTGGTTAAGATTTTCAATGTAAAAGAAAAGATACAATTATAAAATCAAAACATAATGTTAAAATTGAATTGATAGTAGAAATATGAACCCATTATTTTCTCATTTTTTAAAACTATTTTTAAATTGACAAAAATTATATATATTTGTGGTATACAACACAATATTGTGAAATATGTATACATTGTGGAATAGCTAAATTGAGCTTATTAACATAAGCATTACTTCACATGCTTATCATTTTTTGTGGTGAGAATACAAAATCTACTCACTTAGTGATTTTCAAGTATACAGTACATCCCATTATTTTTCAAACTACAGATATCCTTAGTATCTGAATTTTCATTACATAAACTTTGAATATCAAAAATTTAAGAACTAAATAGACCTCAGAAAAGGTCTATAAACACTGTCTCCCAGGGCACAATAGATATTCCAAGTGCCAAGTGATTTTGATGTCTAATACCATTCCCCCTAAAAGAAACTAGGACTTGTTAGTGAAATGGCTGATTGATATTTGGGACAAGAAAGCTAAAAAATAAGCCTACACATCTCACTGTGCAAGGAAGTGCTCAAAAATGGAGTTATATTTAACAGACAACTACAAGAGACTATCAACTGGCTAACATTTTAGTAAATTGAACATAAAACAAATTGAATGCAAAAAGAATAATGATTGTAGTTAACTAAAACATTCAATTCTTGAAAATCCCATTAGTCTATGAAAATATTAATTTAAAAAAAGCAAGAAAAAAAATTTATTCGAAGTGTCCATTAAATCAGCAGTCCCAGACCTTTTTGGCACAAGGGACCATTTTCATGGAAGACAATTTTTTCATGGACCAGAGAGGTAGGGGATGGTTTTTGGATGATTCAAGTGCATTACATTTATTGTATACTTTATTTTTATTATTATTACATTGTAATATGTAATGACGTAATTATACAACGCACTATAAGTTGGGGACCCCTGCATTAAATGAACTCCTTACTTTTAAACTGGGAATTAAAAAAAAGAGAATTCAACATTTAACCTGCCTTTCCAACAGAATTATATTTGAGGGTACCAAACAGTCTCAGATTTGATTAAGAGGAGCTCAATGTAGTCAAATGTTAGCTAATGCAGAAGGAGTGACAAAATTAGAAAAATGACAGTGCTTTAAAGTTACTGATTCAAGCAAGAATTATCCATTGGTGTGAAAAGCATTAGGAGAATGGAAGATGAACATCCATATAGTGTGAAAATCATACCATAAGAAATAAGAAATACTCTCTTGTCACAAGGGGAAAACATAACTTTACAATGGACAGATCAGGCTGCCATCACCTTAATCTAGTGATCAATGTTAGCATCATTAACGGTGGGGGGCAGGCTGGGACTGTGTATCTCTCCATGTGGCACAGCATGAAACACATATCACCTATGATGTATTCTTGCCAAAACTTTTCAACTTGTATCTTAATCCAACCTTTGAATCTAATTTCCAGGTTCTAGGAAATACAGAGAATAGAAACGCAAGTTGAAAACACACTGAAGAGGTAATCAGGTAAATCTGAAGGTGGGACATTTTACAAGGCAAAGGCAAAGTAATGTCATAAAAAAAAAAAAGGACTGTCTTGGATTAAATGAATTTTAAAGAACATAATCAAATGTAATGCATGATCTTGGACTGGCTCCTAGTTTGAACAAACAAGATATAAATGACACTAGGGACAACTGGATTAATTTTAATATGGACTAGTTATTAAATGGTATAGGTAGAACATCCCTAATCCAAAAAATGGAAATCAGAAATGCTCTCAAATCCAAAACTTTTTGAATGCCAACACAATGCTCAAAGGAAATGCTCATTTCAGATTTTGGATTTTAGGATTAGGCATGCTCAACCAGTAACTGTAATACAAATATTCAAAAATCCAAAAAAAAAAAAAAATCCCAAATCTGAAACACTTCTGGTCCCAAACATTTCAGATAAGGGATACTCAACCTGTACTAAAGACTTGTTAAGGCCGGGCGCGGTGGCTCATGCCTGTAATCCTAGCACTCTGGGAGGCCAAGGTGAGAGGATCACTCAAGGTCAGGAGTTCAAAACCAGCCTGAGCAGGATCTAGATCCCGTCTCTACCAAAAATAGAAAGAAATTAATTGGCCAACTAAAAATATATAGAAAAAATTAGCCAGGTATGGTGGCGTGTGCCTGTAGTCCCAGCTACTCGGGAGGCTGAGGCAGAAGGTTTGCTTGAGCCCAGGAGTTTGAGATTGCTGTGAGCCGGGCTGACGCCACAGCACTCTAGCCCGGGCAACAAAAGTGAGACTCTCTCTCAAAAAAAAAAAAAAAAAAAAAAAAAAAGTAAAGTGAACTCAAAGGAAGAAAAGTTTAACCTACACTGAAAGAGATAAAACACACAGGATACCAAGACTGTGCAAAACAGATAATACAAAATATATCAGAAAATAAGAATGACAAAATAATTTTAAGCTTAAATTGAACTTTAAATACATATTGAAAATTTTTAATCCTTTGAGATTTGTTTAACTCACCATTTAAAATATAATCATCAAATCCTATAACATGGTAATATTCATGTACAACCAACTATCTCAATCTACAGAGTTACCCCACAGTACAGAGCCTCACTGAGCCTTTAGGATGACGGGGGCTGAATTCCTCAGTGCATTGGAGGGACAGGAATGAGAATGCAGCATCTGGTCTGGAGCAGACACAGGCAGTTCCAGTGCTGCTCTAGCCTCCCTGGCCTAGGGGTTGGTTCTAGTTCAATCTAAAACAGATGGGTTAGCCAGGCATGGTAGTGTGCCTGCTGTCCTAGCTACTCATGAGGCTGAGGCAAGAGGATGCTTGAGCCCAGAAGTTTGAGGCTGAAGTGAGCTATGATCGTGTCACCGCACTCCAGTCTGGGTGACAGAGCGAGATCCTATCTCTAAAAATAAAATAAAGTAAATAAAACTGATGGGACTCCCTGCACCCAGTTCTATCAACACACACACACACACACACTTCACATTCCTACCACAGGTCCCAAAATGCAAGTGTCTCAAAACTGCACTTAACTGCATGCTTCCTGATATCCATCACCATCATTATATGTAGTCCTGTAACATAAGCTATTCTAATGTACAGAGTGCCTACTTTTCAGGAAAACAAGCAGTTTGTATGGACTAGGTATATAATTATGATATCCATGTGCTATAAATCCCTCCCATTCTGTATGTTAATTTACCCAATCACTCATTCAACAAGCATCTATTGAACTCCTATTCTTGGCCAAGTATTGAGTTTAGCAGTGGGATAAAGAGTTGGCTGAGCTACAACCTCCGCATTTCTTAAACTAATAGAACTCCATCTACTCAGCCTAAAAATAAAAGACAGCAAGAGAAACAGATAGTGAAGGAATGATAAACAAGTGATTCCACCTGCTTCCATTCAATTAGTCCGCGTGCGGTCCCTGGACCAGCAGCATCAGCATCACCTGGAAACTTATTAAAATGCAATACCTCTGGTCAAATCCCAGACCTGAACAATCAGAAACTGTGGAGGGAGAACCCAGTAATCTGTGCTTAACAAGCCCTCCAGGTGATTCTGATATACAGCTAAAGTTTTGAAAACCACTGAGTTAGAATAAGCACCAAAATAAGACATGAATTTTCTATTCCTTCTCTTGATCCAGATTTCAGAATACCTCTAATGGTGTAAGCTCCCGATCACACTGAATGAGACTCTGGTGTCTAAAGATTTGAATTATCACTCAACAAAGCCCCCAAATGCAAGCCAACTGCATCATTTGAAGCTCAACAGGAGAAAAAAAAAACAGCAGGAGCACCTGTTGAAGCTCAACAGGTTTGAACAAGGGAGGAAAGACTGGCTGTGTTGGACTTTAAGAAAGCAAGTACATGGCTCTCTAACCAGATGCCTTCCCATGGGATTTTTATTTTTTTAAGAGACAGAGTCTTGCTCTGTCATCCAGGCTGGAGTGCAGTGGTGTGATCATAGCTCACTATAACCTTGAACTCCTGGGTTTAAGCCATCCTCCTACCTCCTACCTGAGCCTCCCAGAAGCTTGGACTACAGGTGCACGCCACCACGACTGGCTAAATTTTTTTTATTTTTTGTAGAGACAGCGGTCTTCCTATGTTGCCCAGGTTGGCCTCAACTCCTGGCCTCAAGTGATCCTCCCACCTTGGCCTCCCAAAGTGTTAGGATTACAGGCATGAGCCACCATGCCCAGCGTCCCATGGGATTCTTAAAGATAATTCCGCCATAATAATTTTCACCTTACCCACTGAATTTAGAACCTAGCCTTCTTGTAAAATGAGATATTGCTGTAGCCTTTAAAAGCATCCCACAAACACGTTCAATAATCTAAAGACTTCAAATTTGAAAACATAGGTGTTTGTTTATGTTATGTTAAATATAATTGGCAAAAAGTTCTTGCCAGAGGAAAAAGCTTCCATCTTAGAATTACAAGGCCATGAGAACTTTAGAGCCAGAGAAAGCCAAATTCCCTTGTGTGGCCACACCCAGGGCACGCCAGTCCTAGCAATCAGCCTTAATTGTTAACATTGGCGAAAAGAGGGAGGCACTCTGGTATGGTAGAAAGCCAGTAGGTTTGGGAGTTAACAAACTTGAACTTGAATCGCAACTAGCTGTGAGGCCTCAGGCAAGTTGCATAACCTCTCTGAGCCCTGGTGTCTTCCTATATAAAATAAGGATCATACATATAATTGGAAGGATTGCTGTCATAGAGAAAATAAACCTAAAGTACTAGGTAGAGTTCCTGATTATATAATAAGTGCTCGATAAATGCTAGTTCTCCTTTCAATCCCATTTGCACACAATGCTAAGCATGGAGCACTTAGATGGGAAAGAGACGATGAAGATGTTTACAGAATTATAGGAAGTACCCTTTGATTGTCAAAATCCCCTATTTTGTGAGTGCTTCACCTAAATATTAAACAACTGGAAATATGCAGGAAAATGTTCTTTACACAATATGAATTTACAGAATTTTCTTGCTCCTCCCCATCATCATGGACATCAACTTCCAGCTACTTAAGTGTAGTTTTCAATGCATAATGGCCAGGCACGCTGGGGACAGTGTGCCCTCTGCTGTTGAGAAGTGGACCCACATGCCACTTCCAGTTCTGGGATCCTGAATCAAGAGCGATTTTATAAATAACAACACAATCTGTATTGTTCAACCAAAGAAACTGGGCTCAAAAAGGTCAAGTGACTTGGCCAAGGTCACAAGTCAAAGGCAGAGCTGAAGCTTGAAATTATTTTTGTAATTTGGTTTATTGAAACAAACTAAAATCAATAATAATGCTGTAACAACAATACAAGCATGACCTCAAAAAGGAAAGACACCTCTAGTCATGCACAACAGTTCTTTCTTGAACATGGCCCAAGAAAGTTCAAAAGATGCTTCCCCCTTTACTAGGTAGTGGAGAGCTGTGTCTGTGAGAATGGGTAGGCAAAAAGAAACAAAAAGAACATCATTTAAATAAAGTTCATTGTGGCAAAAATAGTTATTTGGACTTTAAAATTGCTGGAGAATAAAGTTCACGTTCAGAAAAACCAGTAAGAACATTACATCTGTTAGACACAGTTTTGGTGGCAATTTGGGGGCAGTGGAGGTGGGAGGAGGAAGGATAGGAGAGAAGAACACAAAGCCTACTAGGCACTGCGCTGTTGCTTTACGTAGACCATCCCCCCAGTCAGCCTCGGGGCACTTCCCTTACATCTGTCTTACAGTAAGGAGGCTGACACTCAGGTCACATAACTTGCCCAAGGTAACATAACTAGTAAGTAGAAATCAAATATGATTCTTTTCACGTGCTTTTAACACCTACCCAATCCTGCCTCTGACAAAACCCAGATCTGTCTGCTCTTTTCATTATAACACACTCCTGCAGATAGGGCTGACTACAACCTTGGATTGTAGTCCCCCCACAGTCGGGGGACACTAGAGTGAGTGTCTTTTTCCTAAATACACAAAATGAGGGACAAATCCTCCAGCCATTGACTAACAGTTATACTGCAGCATATGTGAAATGTTGATCTTTTCACCAACCTGACTCAATAATCATTATTACTATACTGTTTTTTAACTCACTTAATTAGGCCACTGATAAAAATAAAATCACATTGACTCCTTCTCAGAAGCCTTTAGTTTTAGAAAACTCAGTATATAGTTGGTTTTATTTAGGCATTCAGATATTTAATAACAGCTCACCGAAATTTTACTAACGATACAAAAAGCATACTCAGAGATATGCAAGACCAAAAAAATGGACTCACAACTCCAATAAATCAAAACACCATGAAGGAGGGCTCTCTGATTTCCAACTCTAATCCAGAGATGCTAAAATGAAAAAAGACCCTTTTTCTCCCATTTGATGTGTGTGTGTCCTGTATTAATTTGAGGATTGTGTCATTATATGCTGTTAGAGTTCTTAAATGGAGATTGAAGATGTTTCTCAGCAAGCTTATCTCCCCTGAAGGGGTGGACACCTTCACTTTACAAAGACACAAGTTCTCAAAGAAGGAACCAAAACCTGGAAGGCAGGTGGTGTGGGCAGGCCCTAGATCTATAGTTGGAGAAGGGTGGATGTTGGGTAGTGGGGTCCTACTAAGTTACCCCTTGCATAGGGGTAGCCCCAGAGCCAGGATAAGATCAGAGAGCATGCCACATCTTACCAGTCAGATCATTGACTGTTGATAGGTGACTCCCTGTTTATTTCCATTTTATTATGTCTAGGCCTTTCAAAAACCCTGCTAAAATATTCTATGTTTATTCATCTGTACAATGCGGATACCAGGAAGTATTGGAGACAAAATTTGACTTAAATAATTAAAGAGGAAGCAGTACCCCTTGAAGATAATGTAGTGGCAACGGAAATGATTACAAGTCCCTCCAAGAGGAAGATGAGTCTAAGAAACAGGAATTGTCCTTCCCTTCCCGCAGGGATGCTCTCTTCCTTGCCAACCTTAGAGGGTCTAGCTTCCATTTTAATAAGGAAGGTGGAAGTTTCCTCAAAGACATTTTTCGAATGAAATCATCTCTGCACGCAATAAGACCCTGCTCTTCTTTATACATCCTTCTACCCATATTAACCAAGAGAGAAAACTTCATTCCCTTCCTTCTATACCTTTTTGTAACATGCCCCAATCTTAAAAAAGAGACTCTTAGGAAAAAAATTATTTAAAGAGAAGATGGCAAATGGGGAATGGAAAAAAGCTAAAAATGGGAGAGTCCATCATGGAAAGAGTCTGGCAATCCAGCCTCCTATGCTTATAGATGGATAGTTTGAAAGGCAAGAACATGATAGCTACCATAGTGCTCTTAGACAAGACATACTTTATGAATAATTGCTAAATGAAGGCAGTTCAAATCTAAATCAGAGGTTTTTCATGTTCTGAGTATGAGGTCCCCTTGTTAATGTTAAAACTATAATAGATGTGTTATATTTTAGTAGCCAGTGCTTGACAAAGTATATGAGAAGCTATTACAAATTCAATAGTGTTATAAATGAATATCACAACAGCATCTAATTACATGTGACAAAATAGTATATGCTTGGTAGAAAAATGGATTCAAACACCTCCTCCAAAAACTCCAATGCTCGGTAACCTCTCTTTCCCCTGACCAAGAACACTGGGCCCCAGAGGGGGAATCACATTCTAAACTACCAAAATGCTATGAAATAAAATACTTTCTGCTATACTGCAAAAACAGAGGTGGAGGTATTCTGCCCTTGAGGACACCTAGAATGTTCTAGTAATCAAGAAATAACATGTTCTGTCAAACAACAGTAAAGTGTTTCATCAGAGGAGCATTCTGAAATCATCTGTTGGCCAAACAGCTCTGTGAGTGCACCACATGATCAACAACTTCCAATGGCTTCAGGAAGCTTGGGACCACCAGAATTACCTGGCCACAGCTTAAGCTCTCAAATTAGAGACAAAGTGCTGCTGCAATACTGTGCATAAATTTTAGAAAATGTTATACCATCAGAGGGCGCTCTTGTATAAGCAGTAAAGTGGGAGAGACCTTCAAGTTTTGGGGGGTTTTTTCGTTTTTGTTTTTGAGACAGAGTCTCACTCTGTTGCCTTGGCTAAAGTGCCGTGGCATCAGCCTAGCTCACAGCAACCTCAAACTCCTGGGCTCAAGCAATCCTTCTGCCTTAGCCTCCCGAGTAGCTGGGACTACAGGCATGCGCCACCATGCCCGGCTAATTTTTTCTATATATTTTTAGTTGTCCAGCTAATTTGTTTCTATTTTTTTAGTAGGGACAGG
>CAUYRT010052280.1:0-22577 GCA_963574885.1 Lepilemur ruficaudatus | reverse complement strand
CAATTAATTTCTTTCTATTTATAGTAGAGACGGGGTCTCGCTCTTGCTCAGGCTGGTCTTGAACTCCTGACCTTGAGCTATCCACCCGCCTTGGCCTCCCAGAGTGCTAGGATTACAGGCGTGAGCCACCGCACCCGGCCCAAGATTAGGTTTTTAAACACTGTGGTAGGGCCAATACCCAAATTTAGGTATAAGACTTAGAGCTTCAGCCATCAACAATACCAAACAATAATGGTCACCACTGACATAATTTGGGCTCTCTGGCCAGGTGCAGTGGCTCACACCTGTAATACTATCACTCTGGGAGGCCAAGGCAGGAGGATCAGGAGGATCGCTTGAGGCCAAGAGTTTGAAATCAGCCTGAGCAAGACCCCGCCCCTACTACAAATAGAAAAATTGACCTGGGTGTGGTTGTGCATGCCTGTAGTCCCAGCTACTCAAGAGGCTGAGGCAGGAGGGTCACTTGAGCCCAGGCATTTGAGGTTGCAGTGAGCTATGATGATGCCATTGCACTGTAGCTGGGGCAACAGAGCAAAACTCTGTCTCTAATAATAATAATAATAATAATAATTAGGGCTCCCTCCAGATGCATCAACAGTACACCTGGAAATTCAGTAGTTTTACATGGTTTTCCACAACAATATACTGGTCCCTAGCAATAGTTACAGTTATTATATAGATGATTAAAAAATAATTTTGAAAATTTATTTTAAAATATATTTCTTATCAACACAGAACAGATAATGAAAAGCAAGCATATCATTAAGTGCTCTATGAATTTTCAGAGATAACACACCCTCTAAAATTCCAGCCAGGTTAAGAAACAGAAGATCACCATCAATCAGAAACCCCTCATGTGCCCCTCCCGGCTACCACACTTACTGTCTTTCCCAGCGATGATCATTGTTCTGACTTCTAACACCATAAGTTTGTTTTTCCCAATTCTGAACTTTATGTAACTGGAATCAATCATACATTATGTGTTCATTGGTGTTTTCTTTCTTTTACACTGTATGTAAGAGTGAACCATTGTTCCATGGTATTGTAGGAATATACCACTACCCATTCTATTGTTGACTACATTTGGATTGCTTTCCTTTTTTTTTTTTTTTGGCTATTATGAATAATGAGGCTGTGAACATTTTTGAATTTGTCTTTTGTGCACATCTGTGGACATTTCTGTTGAGAATATATTTAGGAGTGGTTTTTGGGTCATAGAGTATGTGTATGGTTAGCTTTAGTACAAATCATTTTATTTTGCTAAAATCTACAAAGCCACTTGAAGTGATTTAAGTGTAAACATACCTAAATGCAGAAATTTCCTAAATATAAACACGCGTTCATTCTTCTTTCGAACTGACCTGAGCAAACACTGTCATAGGCGGGACAATTGAATATCAGTCACGAAGTTACTGGAGTGTGATGTCTCACAAACATCACTTCTTCAGAAGACAGCATCTGCCGTGGGGTTCGGCCCTTGGGAACTGTGCCTGGGTGAACTTCCTGGCATTCCTGCAAACTCCTTCCGGGGAGTCTGGATGAACACGGCTTGTTAGCCCTGCCTTGGCTTTGATCCAAAAGAAAACACTAAATTTGTTCAATTTCCTGCTAAGGTCTGGACATCAATTTATCTTTGATTTAAAAAAAAAAAAATCCCAGGGTAATTATTAGATCGTGATACTGGGCTAAGTCTTTCAGTTTCCAGACTTCTCTGTTTTCTGGAGCTCTGTGGCCCTTTGTCACCTGGCTGGGCTAAAAGCTCTTGCTTGTAACCAGTTCTAGGGGCTGGGGGCTCACAGACCATCTCATGTCCCAGTGTCTCTCTCACAGGCTACTTTGGCATTTCCATCAAGCCAGGGAACCAGATTCAGCACATGATGCTTCTGGTGGGGTGTTTTCAGGGCTCAGGTTCCTCTTGGGAATCCAGAAGTTTAGCCCTCAACGAACGAAACTTTCCAGGAGCTTCCACATGGATTTTACTCCATGGTCTCTGGACTGGGATGTCTATACCTGGGTTTGGAGAAGACTTTTTGAAAACAAGGGTCCCTTTGGCTTGCTGCCTGCCCATGAGAGGGTGAGGGGTTTGGCAGAATTCCCAGAATTTGCAGCACTCAGCCGCCCCGCAGCCCCCACCCTGTCTGTGGAAAATTTGTCTTCCATGAAACCTGTCCCTGGTGCCAGAAAGGTTGGGGACCATTACCCTAACAGACCAGGCTGCAGGGGGCTCTATCTTATTTTCTTTTAACCTCTCTTTTTATTTTGATTTCTTCTGTAGCTGTTTGTTCTTTTTCATGTCTCTGGGGGTACTTCGTTAGTATGTAGAAGCAGCAGCTTCTTGAACAATGTCCATTATATCTTTGTATTTAGATGACAAGCAATGACATCTTCTATTTCTTTTCTTTTATTTTCTTTTTTTTTTTTTTTTGAGACAGAGACTCACTCTGTTGCCTGGGCTAGAGTGCCGTGGCATCAGCCTAGCTCACAGCAACCTCAAACTCCTGGGCTCAAGCGATCCTCCTGCCTCAGCCTCCCGAGTAGCTGGGACTACAGGCATGTGCCACCATGCCTGGCTAATTTTTTCTATATACTTTTAGTTGGCCAATTAATTTCTTTCTATTTTTAGTAGAGACAGGGTCTCGCTCTTGCTCAGGCCGGTTTCGAACTCCTGACCTTGAGCAATCCTCCCGCCTCGGCCTCCCAGAGTGCTAGGATTACAGGCGTGAGCCACTGCGCCCAGCCTCAATTGTCTTATTTATAAAATAGCAAAGGGGAGGGCCTAAATGTAGTAACATTTGCAGTGTACCTCAGGGCATATTTCCCAGCTCAGAATAAGCCCTTGAAAAACACTAGTTCCCTTTGCCCACCTGGTCCACAGGTTTTTCCACCACACTATACTAGGTTTTTATTCCTATATGGTCAAATAAATGACAAAAATCAGTAACAAATTGCTCAAGGTCATATAAGAAATTTGTAGCAAAAGGATTCAGATGCTACAAGGCCCACTTCCTAGAGTCTGTCGTGTACAACCAAACCTGTCACCACCCCATCCCCTCTAGTATGTATTATCAAAGATCCTCTGACAAGGCTGCTGCCACTGCTGTGACCCCCAGGTCCCTACTTAGAATTCAGAGGACAAAGTTAGAAGGGCTTCCCTACCTGGGATGTCAGCATGGATGAAGGCCGGGGCATGCTTCACTGGGGAGCGGACCAGCACCGCAGTTATACAGTGGGCACTGGCCACCTGCAGGGTCTCATCTCTAGAGAGGAGAAGCTAGAGAAACAGACAGCAAAAAGTACCCAGTCACACTAGTGGCAGGACCAGAGGAACTAAGGAAGAGCCTAATTCTTCTCTGAACCCTCCTGCACCACAGGGCACCAGGCATAAGGATAGTGCACAAGGAGAGCAGTTATGGATTATGGAATGGAGTCTCCGCAAACAGCAGAGAAATACTAATATAATGAAAGAACACAACATAAAATCCACAAGCGGCACTCAGAGATCACTAAAACTGTCACCAAGAAGTGCTCAGGTCTTCATTGACGAAAGTACTTTCACAGCCCTCATTTGTTTTGTTTTGTTTGTTGTTTTAAGAGACAGGGTCTCACTCTGTCACTAACTGGGACTGGAGTGCAGTGGCACGATCATAGCTCACTGCAGCCTTAAGCTCCTGGGCTCAAGTGATCCACCTGCCTCAGCCTCCCAAGTAGCTGGGACTACAGGCACTTGCCACCACATCCGACTAATTTTTCTTATTTTTTGTAGATATGGGATCTTGATATGCTGCCCAGGATGGTCTCATCTGGTTTTGATGTTTGCAACAATCCTGTGACATAACAAGGAAAGGTTCCATTATGATCCTCACTTTTCTTAGTGTACAGAAAACAGTTAACATAGCAGGCCTGAGGCTGTTATCCTTAGAAAGCCCTGTCTGCAAGGCTGGCTCTTGGCTGGGTTTGGGAACTTGGATTTTAGGAGAGTTCAAACCATTCCCAGAACTGATGAGAGAGTCGCTTACTGTGACTAAACTATTTGTACAAACAATGAATAGTTGACCCTTTAACAACATGGGCTCGAACTGTGATGGTCCACTTATATGCAGCTTTTCTTCCCGTGGACACCAGTGGAAAATGCAGTATTCACAAGATTCAAAACTAGTGCATATGGAGGGCCAATTTTTCCTATACTAGGGTTCCCAAGGGCTGACTGTGGCACTTGAGTATACGCAGATTTGGTTATATGCAGGCAGTCCTGGAACCAATCCTCCATGTATACGAGGGATGACTGTAGTTTATGCTGAACAGCTGCTATCCTTCTGGGAGCCTGGAATTTTGGTATGTGCTAGGTAAAGGATGCCTACTTAACCAGCCAGCCCCCCGTAAAAACCCTGGCTGCTGGGACTCTAATAAGTTTCCCCAGTAGGCAATGTTTCACACATGTTGTCACGATTCATTGCTGGAGGAATGAAGTGCATCCTGTGTGACTCCACTGGGGGAGGACTTTGGAAGGTTATGCTGGTTTCCCCTGGACTTTGCCCCATAAGTCTTTCCCTTTGCTGATTTGGGTTTATATCTTTTTGCTGTGATAAATCATAGCCATGAGTACAACCATATGCTGAGTCCTGTGAGTCCTCCTAGTCAGTCATTGAACCTGGGGGATGGTCTGGGGGACCTTCAGCAAGGTTAAGTTACTTAATCCAGGCTACACAGCTGATAAGTGGCAAAGCTAGGGCAGTAACCCAGGTCAGTCAAGTCCAAATCTAGGAGTCTTCCAACAACTGAAATGCCTCCCCCACCAATATTTTAGATCGGGTTACTTTTCTACTTAAAACATCTCAATGAATTTCCATTGTACTCTGAATGATATTCAAACTCTTACTAGACACCCTAGCTATTAGGAGTGCCTATACCACTTTCAGATATCAAGAAAAAAGTTAACTGCAACCACGGTTAACTCTGTGTAACCACAGATTTTAAGTGTAGTAGAAACTGATCTTTTGGGGGAAAATGCCCAATAGAACATACATCACCAGGAAAAGGAAAGTGTACCTAGTTTTAGAGCTTGAAAAGGACCAAGTCACACTCACATCTGGGAGAGATGCATCTAAGGACTGCAAACTTAAACTGCTATCACCGTTCTGGACTTACAAATGGACATATAAACAGCTCTTATGATAGTATGTAAAGGAGTTTAGATATTAATCTCTATCATGCTCTCTTTTATAAAAGAAATGACATACTGTGTTTTACCTTAAAACACCATTGATGTAAGGCAAACCATCATTTTAGGTACCACAAAGAAAGAAAAAGTGCTACCAATTAAACTATGATGCACCATTGATGATAAAATGTCTCCCAATTTCAGAGCTATTAAAATGTGAAAAAAAATATATCTTAGAATCAAGGAATTATGACATTTATCCATAAGGAAAACAAAATCTCTTCATTTAAAATGCATATTCCTTATCATGAAAAAAATACTCCAACCCTATTTTTCCATCATAAACAAAATTAACTATCTATCTTTTAAAAATCCTAATTACGTACCATGACCTACCAGGGCTTGCATGACTTACCCCTGCTTAATTCCTAGCCTTATCTTGGGCCCCCTTCTCTCACCTCCCAGCCTCCATCCCATCTCACTGGCCTCCATCTGTTACAGAACACATCAAGCCCTTCCCTTCCTCCAGCCTTTATTTGCTATTTCTTCTGCATGAAATGCTTTTCTGCCCACCCTTCACATCACTTCATACTAATTCTTGAAGTGTCAGTTCAAATGTCAGCCCTTCAGAGACGCCCTGCCCAACCACTCAACCTCTAAGTGGCTTTCTCCGCCAATAGCTCATCTCCTCTTTATTTCCTTCATAGCACTTGCCACAATCTGTAATTACTTTGCTTCTTCATTTATTTGTTTATTATCTGCCTTCCCCACTAGACTGTAAGCTGTATAAGGGCAGGAAATTCATCTTTTTACATGCAATGACATTCCCAGTGCCTAACACAGTGACTGACACATCACATTAGGGCCAGTGGGTATTTGAGCAAATGAATGAATCAACATTGCAACAGCAGGAACATGAACATTGACAACACATTCCCAGGGACCTGAATTTTGGGAGAATAGGTTGATAATCAGCCAAAAGTGGGAATGAATAGCATTAGACTCTGGCAATTTCAAAAATTCCAAAATGGAGGACACACACCAATCTTGTCTTTATTTAAAATTTTTATATTTTATTCATCATTAATTTTTTTTTTCCTGAGATAGGGTCTTGCTCTGTCACCCTAGGTAGAGTGCAGTGGCGTCATTGTAGCCCACTGTAACCTCAAACTTCTGGGTTCCAGTGATCCTCCTGTCTTAGCCTCCCAAGTAGCTGGGACTACGGGTGTGTGCCATGATGCCTGGCTAATTTTTCTATCTTTAGTAGAGACGGGGTCTCGCTCTTGCTCAGGCTGGTCTCGAACTCCCGAGCTCAAGCATTACTCCTGCTTCGGCCTCCCAGAGTGCTAGGATTACTGTGCCTGGCCTGATTTTTTAAAATATTATCTTTTTTTTTTTTTTTCCAAGACAGAGTCTCGCTTTGTTGCCTGGGCTAGAATGCCATGGTATCAGCCTGGCTCACAGCAACCTCAAACCCCTGGGCTCAAGCAATCCTCTTGCCTCAGCCTCCCAAGTAGCTGGGACTACAGGGATGCGCCACCATGCCCGGCTAATATTTTCTGTATGTTTTTAGTTGTCTGACTAATTTCTTTCTATTTTTAGTAGGGATGGGGTCTCGCTCTTGCCCAGGCTGGTCTCGAACTCTTAAGCTCAAACGATCCACCCGCCTCGGCCTCCCAGAGGGCTAGCATTACAGGCAGGAGCCACCATGCCTGGCCTATTTATCTTGATTGCTGTGTTTTTTTTAGCACCCACTTAAATTTTGCACCCAAGGCAAGTGCCTCACTTGCTTTCCCTAGTCCTAATCCTGCTGGTTGCTGTAGTAAAATAAAACCCTGACCAGCCAAAATTGTCAATGGAAGAACAGTCTCCACATATGGATGGAAGCCAGGACCCCTAAACTAAGATTCCTGTCTTAGGAAAGGAATCAAATTTCTCTCACTGTAGGAAAGTGCTCTTTAAAACCTGCCACTGCCATCCATGCTCCCCTGGTGCCTTGTGAGGCCACAAGATCCCTTTTCTAAGTCCTTGTGCCCCTGTTGGGCCCAGGATCAAATGTACTAACCACATGGAGTCCAGGATGGCAGCAGAGAAATGAACACAGAAAGGGACCCAATGTGAGGTTGTCTGGCTCAGAGACACAGTCCTTGCTCCCTAGAGATCACAGGCTTTGCATGGACCATTCTAGAGGCATCCCAGAGAAACAAGAAGAGTTTACTTTGGCTTTTTAACCTATCCCCAACTGTCCCCTTCTTATTTCTGACCAGAGCTCCTCCTCCTTCCTGCAGAAGGAGCCCCTCAGCCACTGCTATCAACCACTTAATCAACCACTGCTATCACGTGAGGATTTGCAGCTCTGCCAGGGCCTGTGCTGAGCACTGGGGAGAGATGCCAGACTCAGACCCTGCCCTGAAGAAGCTCCCAGTCAGTCAACCACAATATGGTGAGGTATGTATTGTGACAGAGGGGCACTTCCTGTCTAAAGGAGCTGGGGTGACAGAGGAGCCCTACAGGTCTGAAGGCTGAATCAGATCAACAAACAGAGGGGAAATGCCCTACTGGCCGAGGAAGAGCAGCTATACAGGCTCAGAGACATGACCTAGCATGTGCAAGACCAGGGAGAAGGGGTAGAAGGGGGAGAAGGAGGGGAACAAAAAAAAAGAAGAAAAACAAAAGACCAGGGAGAAGTCGCAAATGGCTGGAGCACTGAGTTACAGGGTAGAAGAGACAGGAGAGTGAGGCTGAAGCAATGAGTAGGGTCCAGATAAAGAGGGTTTTCAGTACCAAGCTGAGCAATTTATCCCTAAAACAACTGAGGTGGCTTTGTTTCTGTTGCTGTATGTATTCTCCATTTTTAAGAAGCCCAGTTGTGAAGGGGAAGATGCAGAGACAAGAATTTACAATTGAGGCCAGGCGTGGTGGCTCATGCCTGTAATCCTAGCACTCTGGGAGGCTGAAGTGGGAGGATCAGTGAGGTCAGGAGTTTGAGACAAGCCTAAGCAAGAGCGAGACCCCATTTCTACAAAAAATAAAAAGAAATTAGCCAGACAACTAAAATCAGAAAAAAAAAATTAGCCAGGTGTGGGTACATGCCTGTAGTCCCAGCTACTAGGGAAGCTGAAGCAGGAGGATTGCTTGAGCCCAGGAGTTTGAGGTTGCTGTGAGCTTAGCTGATGCCACAGCACTCTAGCCCAAGCAACAGAGTGAGACTCTGTCTCAAAAAAATTAAATAAATAAATAATTTACAACTGAAAAGAAACTTACTTTCAAGAAAACACTTTTGGAAATCCTAGCTAGAAGGAGTGGTGGATGAAGACAGGGCCCAGGAAGCACTTGAGTTTCCTTGTTATTAAACCCTGAGACCAGAAATCACAAGACAACTAACTACCTTTTTGAGCACCAAAGGCAGTGAGGTCTCTCCTGGTGGTCCTGCGATACTCTCAGCACTTTCTGCCAGTGCAGACTTGTTCATGATTATGGACACAAAGAGATCATACTTCAGCAGCTGCCTCAGCAAACCTAGGAAACAAAGGGATTGGAAAATAAGGAGAGAGGAACACAGGCACCAGAGCACTCCTAAGACAGCCCCTCAGACATCTCCAGAGAAACCTCTTCATGTCTCTGTAGAGATGAAGAATGCTTGGACTCCTTAAGCACCAATTTGCTTTCTGCAGCCCATCTCTCTTCCACAACGATCTAGTGAGAACCTACTAAGTGCTAGGCCTAAGGGTCTAGGGATTCAATAGTAAGCAAGGTAAACACAGCCCTGATTACCACACTGGACTATAAGTTTCATGAGGGCAGGAATAATGTCAGTTTCACCACATTATCCATCACTTGGCACAGTTCCTGACACATAGCAGGGATTCAATAAAGATATGTAACAGAATATAAGATCTACAGCACTTGAAGAGTCCAAAGGATGTGACCGCACACCTGGCTGGAGGAAAGAGGGGGAAGGAAAGGCTCCAGAGAAGAGGTGGCATTTAAAATGGGAATTCATGGTACCATCAGCTGGGATTTCCCTCTGCTGTGCCCTGTTCCAAGTTACCATAGACTCAGGCTGCTTCATGGCTTGTGGTTTGGCCCATGCTTCTGCCTTCCTCCTTTCCCTCTTTCCAATCCCTACTCACACTTCAGGACTCAGTCCAGGCATCCTTTCCTTCTGGAAGCCTCTCCTGTCTCCTGCTCCCACTCTCTGCTGTGCACATCCATGACAACACTCACTGCACTGTACTCTAATTGTCCATGTCTGTCCTGCACACTGGCCTGTGAGCCCCCCAGGATACAGCTTGGGTCTGATCATTTCTGTGACCCCAGAGCCCTTGTACAGAATGAAGGTTGATTATATATGCTGGATTATTCATAACAGAGCTCTTGGCCCAAACTGTAAAAAGAAGCTGATGTCACCCATAGTCTATGCTTTCCCCCATAGCTTCTGCTCCATAACAGGTCCTCACCTGGTCACCAATCACAGTGCCCATCTATTCAAAATATGAAAGCTCCCTGCTCAGAAGCATTTGATAGACCTCATGTATTTATGTAAGGAAATTGCAGAAGAGGCTAAAAGAGTATACTGGGGCTCCTAGAGAGCCTCAAGTAGAGAAACCAGTACCATGGTTTGAATGTATCCCCCAAAGTTCATGTGTTGGAAACTTGGTCCCCGATTTAGCAGTGGTGGGAGGTGGGGCCTGTGGGAGGTGTTTGGATCATGGGTTTGGGTGTTTGGGTTTGGGCCCTCAAGAATGAATTAATGCTGTTATCACTGGAGTGGGATTTTTATCATGCGAGTGGGTTCCTCATAAAGGGACAAGTTTATCTCCCTCTCACTCTTTCTCTTGCCCTCTCTGCTCCATGACACAGCGAGGAGGTTTTTGCAAGATGCTCGCCCCTTGATCTTGGACTTCCCAGCCTCCACAAATATGAACCAATAAATTTCTCCTCCTTATAAATTACCCAGTCTGTAGTATTCTGTTACAGCAGCACAAAATGGATGAAGACACCTGGACTTTACCCTGGAGGACAGAAGAAGCCAAGAAGATTTTCTGACTAGAAAGTGACAGGATGTGAGTTCTACAGCATGAAGATTAACTTGGCAGCAAATACAGGATACACCAGGACAGACAGTAAATACTGGAGGCAGAAAAATTGCTGTGCCACTTTCCTTCCTCTTTTCTTTCCAAAGGCAAAGTTCTTAAGATGCCACACCAACTCTAGACATCTTTCACACAGTGTGTGCATCTCTTCTCCCAAAACTGTGGCTTCTACCCTTGGCAAACCAGCAAATTTCCCCACTACTAAAGAGGCCAATATATCAAGTCTTCTAGCAAAGCCTCAAAAGCTTACTCTCCCTTTTCTCTCCAGCCCCATGTCTTACCCAAGCAGTTAATCTGTAGCTCCTTTGTCTGGGCACCATCCAGAGTAGAAAGGAAGAGGGGACAAAGCTTCTCCCGGAAATGTCCTGAAAGTATCTCAGCTGCTGTTGGTGAGGAGTATAACTTCCCATAAAGGTAACAGACAGAAGCTTGCACTCCCTCGTTGGGGTATACTAAGCCTCTCAACAGATGTTCCATCAGGTTGCCTGTCCAGAAAACAACCAAGGAGCCAGGGGAAGTCTCACAATGTCAACTGCTATATGAAATGCCAAACTATTATCCCCAATTGGGTAGTAATGGTAATTCTCTGTAATCCCCCACAATAAATGCTTTCTGGATGCTTAATCAAAAGAGGAAGCCAAAGCTTAGAGAATTTAAGTGATTTCCCCTTGGATAAATCCTCTGTAAGATATTTATTTGCCTTTCTCTGATAGCAAAAAGTACTTCTATATTCCAGAATTAATTCCTCCTTCCATCCAAAAGGAAGGTTCACAGTAGATGCTTATTTAATTTGTTTTAAAGAATTAATGGAAATAGCCCAAGACTAGAGTCAAGAAACTGACCTTTTTCAAACTGACCTACACAGAGCACATTTTGTAGATGGGGAAACTGAAGGCTAGAACAAGAAGATAAAGACTTCCCAGTGAATGAGCCACCCAGATGGCAGTGTGATCAAAACAGGTAAAAGGGTAGTGGCAGCTCTTCCCACAGGTCACTCACCATGCTCCATTACAAGCTCATCTGCCAAAGCAGGGATGGCGTCCACCAACTTGCCAAGAAGGGTCAGGGTGGCCAAGCTGCCTCGCATAGAGGGCATGTTACACAGCTAGAGAAAGTGAACATATTCCACTCTATCAGTTGGGATCAGGATAGATCTCCTGCCAAAACTGATCTTGCCCTACCAACACCAACCCGTATTGTTCGTGTATCTCACCACAATAAGCAGTCAACTTCTTTAGCAAAGTGTCCAACTCCCCCATTTTGCTGGGAACTCCCAGGAGAAAGGGACTGAGTCAAATTCCTCTCAGAGTCCTCAGTACCTAGCTCAGTACATATTTATTAAACTGAATTAAAATTAGCATATTTTGCCTCCTATAGAACCAAAAACTGGAGGGTAAAAGTTGGGAATGTCATAAAGACAGAATGCCGGTAAACCCCCGAGTGAGGTTCTGCCTCCCCAAGGCCGCTGCTGTGCAGAGACCCCCAGGCGAAGCCACTGTCGCCGTGTCTGATCAGGAGGCAAAACCTTCAACCAAGGACTTGGGGGATAAGAAGGAAGGAGAATACATTAAACTCAAAGTCATTGGACAGCATAGCAGTGAGATTCACTTCAAAGTGAAAATGATAACACATCTCAAGAAACTCAAAGAATCATATTGTCAAAGACAGGGAGTTCCAATGAATTCACTCAGGTTTTTCTTTGAAGGTCAGAGAATTGTTGATAATCATACTCCAAAAGAACTGGGAATGGGCTGGGCGCGGTGGCTCACGCCTATAATCCTAGCACTCTGGGAGGCTGAGGCGGGAGGATCGTTCAAGGTCAGGAGTTCGAAACCAGCCTGAGCAAGAGTGAGACCTCCTCTCTACTATAAATAGAAAGAAATTAATTGGCCAACTAAAAATATATATACAAAAAAATTAGCCGGGCATGGTGGCACATGCCTGTAGTCCCAGCTACTTGGGAGGCTGAGGCAGTAGGATCATTTGAGCCCAGGAGTTTGAGGTTGCTGTGAGCTAGGCTGATGCCAGGCACTCTAGCCCGGCAACAGAGTGAGACTCTGACTCAAAAAAAAAAATTTAAAAACTAAATTAGGCCCGGCGCTGTGGCTCACGCCTGTAATCCTGGCACTCAGGGAGGCCGAGGCGGGCGGATCACTCAAGGTCAGGAGTTCGAAACCAACCTGAGCAAGAGTGAGACCTCCTCTCTACTATAAATAGAAAGAAATTAATTGGCCAACTAAAAATATATATATAGAAAAAAATTAGCCGGGCATGATGGCGCATGCCTGTCGTTCCAGCTACTCGGGAGGTTGAGGCAGTAGGATCATTTGAGCCCAGGAGTTTGAGGTTGCTGTGAGCTAGGCTGATGCCATGGCACTCACTCTAGCCGGCAGCAGAGTGAGACTCTGTCTCAAAAAAAAAAAAAAAAAAAAGTTCCAACATATTACTAGGAACCAAGAAGGCAATGTGCATATGCAGGGCTGAACACCTGTCCGGAAAAGGTAGAAGCCCTAAACTTTCACTTCTAGCTGACCTTGGGACTCTGCACAAGCAGGAAAGTGAAGGCTAAGTCACAGCTGTAGGTGCAGGATCATTGAAGGCACACCTCAACCTGCATACAGAGCCCCACAGCAAAGACTGAGGGAACATGCTGGCAGAACATACAGGTTCAAGGCATTCAGGGAAATCTCTGTCCAATCATTAGCTGATTACTAAGCTAACCAGGCAGAGAATTCAGTAGCCACACAAAACAAAGAACACAAACTTTAAAGAATTAGTCCAAAAAGTCATTAGGCAAACAAACAGCAACAGCTGTAACAATAAAATCTGGGGAAGAGTGAGGGATCTAATTTACAGAGTTGCCACATTATATTATTTCAAACATCCAGTTTTCAACAAAACAACAACAACAAATGAAACAGACAAAAGTAGGAATGTATGGCTCATGCACAGGTAAAAAAGCAGTCATTACAAACTTTTCCTGAGGAAGCACAGACAGCAGATTTACTAGACAAAAGACTTTGGATTAGCTATTACAAGTAGGTTCAAAAATGAAAAGAAGCTACATTAAAAAAATTAAAGGAATGTATGAGAATGATATCTCATCAAATAGATAATAATAAATAGAAATAAATTTTTAAAAAGAACCAAATAGAAATTCTGGATTGAAAAGCAAAATAACTGAAATGAAAAATTTATTACCACATTCAACAATAGATTTCAACTGGCAAAAGAAAGAATCAGTGACCTGGAAGACAGGTCAACTGAGATTATCCAGGCTGAGAAACAGAAACAGAAAAGAAAAAGAAGGAATAAAAATAAACAGAGTCTCAGAGACCTAGGGGACATCATCAAAGGTACCAATATATTAATACTGGGAGTCTTAGAAGAAGAGAAGAAAGAAAAGGGGGCAGAAAGAATATTTAAAGAAATGGACTGACAAATTCCCAAATTTGATTAAAAATATGAATCTGCATATTCAAGAGTCTCAATGAATTCCAAGTAGAATAAACCCAAAGACATCCACACTTGGACGCATCATAGTTAAACTCTCAAAAGCCATAACTAGGACACAAATGTTCATATCAGCATTATTCACAAAAGCCAAAAAGTGGAAACAACTCAAATGTCTGTTAATGGATAAACAGACAAACAAAATGGGGTACATCCATCCCATGGAATATTGTTCAGCCTTGAGAAGGAAGAAAATTCTGATGCATACTATAGCATGGACAAATCTTGAATATATTATGCTAAATGAAATAAGCCAGGTACAAAAGGAAAAATATATAATTCCATTTATATGAGTACCTAGAATAGCCAAATTTATGGAGACAGAGAGGGGAATGGTGGTTGCCAGGGGCTGAGGAGGTGGGGAAGTGGGAAATTATTGTTTAATAGGTTTCAAGTTTTAGTTTGGGAAGATGAAAAAGTTCTGGAGATGGATGACAGTGATGATTGCACAGCAATGTGAATGTACTTAATGAGAAGTACCTCCTGATGTGCACTTAATGTGAGTGCCACAGAACTGTATGCTTAGAAATTATTAAAATGGTAAATTTTATGTATATTTTACCACAAACAAATTAAAAAAAACAAAGAATGAATCTTCAGTGCAGCAAGAGAGAAGGGATTCATCATGTACAAGGGATCCACAAAAGTTTAACAGCTGATTTGTCATCAGAAACCATAGAAATCAAAAAGCAAGAGGATGATATATACAAGTACTAAAAGAAAAACTGTCAACCAAGAACTCTGTCTCCAGAAAAACTATACTTTTAAAACAAATGAGAAATTAAGACACTCTCTGAAAAACAAAAATGAGAAAATTTGTCACTAGTAGACTTGCTCTACACAAAATACTAAATGGAATTCTTCTGATTGAAATGGAAGGACACGAGAGAGTAAATCAAATCTACATAAAGAAACAAAAAGCACTGCTAAAGATAAAGACCTAGGTAAATGTAAGAAACAGTATAAATTTAATTTTGTTTGTAAATTTTTACTCCTATTTGATTTAAAAGACAATTGCTTAAAGCAATAATTGTAAAACTATGAATGGGCCTATAAATTACAAAGATGTAATTTGTATGACAATAATAACGAAAAGCAAAGGGGAAGGGAACAGAGTTATTTTGGAACAAATTTTGGATACTATTGAAATTAAGTTGGTATTAATGTGAGCTAGAAGGTATTAAGTCATAATGTTAATTGTAATCCCCACAACAACCACTAAGAAAATAATTCAAAAGCATTTAGAAAAAGAAACCATGAGCAAATCCAGGTGGTTTGCTAGAAAATATTTATTTAATTTAAAGAAGGCAGTAGTAGAGGAACAAAAAAAACATAAGACATACAAAAACAAATAACAAAATGGCAGGCATAAGCCCTATTTTATAATAATTACATTAAATATAAATGGAATAATCACTCCAGTTAAAAGGCAGAGACTGGCAAAATGAAAATAAAAAGCCTGATTCAACTATATGCTCTCTATGAAAGATATACTTTAGATCAAAATCACAAACAGGTTTAACTAAAAGGCTGGAAAAGGGCATACCAAAATACCATAATACAGTACCAAAAAGAGAACTGGAATGAAGCTAATATAAGATAAAACATCCTTTAAGAAAAGAAAATTAATAGAGAACAAGGAGGATATTTTAAAATGATAAAACTGTTAAATTTACCAGGAATACATAACATTTATAAACATGTATATAACTAACAAGAGGGTCCCCAAAATACATGAAGCCAAAACCAACAGAATCAAAGAGAGAAAAAGATAATTCAACAATAATAGTTCAAGATTTCAATATCGTATTTTTAATAATGGATACAAAAGCAGGAATAAAATCAACAAGAAAATGGAAGACTGAAACAGCACTATAAACCAACTAGAGTAGCAGACATTTATAGAATACTCCACCCAACTACAACAGAATTCATATTCTTGTCAAGTATAAGTGAAATATTCCATAAGAGAGACCATATGGTAGGCTATAAAACAAGCCTCATAAATTTAAAATATTGAAATCATAAAATATGTTTTTCAACTGCAATGGAATGAAATTAGAAATCATTTAATAGAAGGAAATTTGGGTATTTCATGAGTATAAGGTAATTAAATAATGTAATTCTAATAATGATAGGTCAAAGAAGAAATCATAAGAGAAATCAGAAAGGATTTTGAGAGGAATGAAAATGAAACTTTGTATACCAAAGTTCATGGAATGCAGTGAAAGCAGTGGTAAGAGGGAAATTTATAGCTGTCAATGGCTCCACTAAAAAAGAGGAAAGCTCTCAGATCTTTAAACAAAACTTATACTTTAGAAACTAGAAAAAAGTAACAAACTAAATCCAATGCAAGCAGAAAGGAGGCAAGAATGAAGATTAGATTAAAGACTAATAAAATAGAGAGTAAGAAAACAATAGGATGAGTCAACAAAACCAAAAATTGATTCTTTGGAAAAACTTAACAAAATTGACAAACCTTTAGTTAGACTGACAGAGAAAATGAGAGAGAAGAATTAACTTACTAAAATTGAGAACGAAAGAAGGGATATTTCTAACAATCTTACAGAAATAAAATCAGTTATAAGGGAATACTATGAGCAATAGTAGGCCAATAACTTAGATAACCTAGATGAAATGGAAAAACCCTAGAAAGACATAGACCACCAAAACTGACTCAAGAAGAAACAGAAGACCTGAATATACCTAAAACAAGTAAAAATACTGAATTTTAATAAAAAAATCTTCCCATGAAGAAAATGCCAGGCCAGATGGCTTCACTGTTGAATTCTACCAAATATTTAAAGAAAATTAAACACCAACCCTTCACGAACTTTTTTAAAAATAGGAAAGGAGTGAGACATCTCAATTCATGATGTGAGGCCAGTTATTCAATGCAGACACAAACATTGTAAGAAAAGAAAATTGTAAACCAATATACCTTACGAATACAGATGCAAAAATCCTCAATAAAATACTAGCAAATCTAATCTAGTAATATATAAAAAGGATTTTGCACCCTGACCACGTGGGATTTATCCTAGCAATGAAAGTTGGTTCAACACACAAAAATCAATCAGTGTAATGCATCATATAATTACAATAAGAGATAAAAAAACATGATAATATCCATAGATGCAGAAGTATTTTTAAAAACACAACATGCTTTCATGTTAAAAACATCAACCAATTAAGAATAAAAGGAAACTTCCTCAACCGGATAAAAACCCACAGCTAACATCATGTTTATAAAAGACCAAATGTTCCCTGATCCCCACAACCCCAGGATTAGGAACAAGATAACGAATATCCACTCTCACCGCTTCTATTCAGGGGTGAGAGTGGACATTGTACTTGAGTTCTAGCCAGAGACAATAGATGAGAAACAGAAATAAGAAGCATCAAGATTGGAAAACTATCTGTATTCACTGATGACATGATCTTATGTATAGAAAATATTCAAGAATCCATGAGAAAATCTATCAGAACTAATAAAATACATTCTGCATGGTTGCAGATACAAGATCAATACACAAAAGTCAACTGTATTTCTATATACTTGTAATGAGCAATTCAAAAGTGAAATTAAGAAAACAACTGTTTCCCATAGCATCAAAAAGAATACATTTAACTAATGAAATACAAGACTTGTACACTGAAAACTATAAAATATCATCCAAAGGCATTTAAAAATACCTAAATAAATGGAAAGAAATCCCATGTTTATGAATAGGAAGATATAATATTGATAAGATGGCAATAATTCCCAAAAAGAACTGGAGATTCAAGATAGTTCCTATCAAAACTCCAAATAACTTTTTGCAGAAATTGACAAGCTAATCATAAAATTCTTAAGCAAATGCACAGAACCCAAAACAACAAAGAACAATCTTGTAAAAGAAGAACAAAATTTGAAGACTCACATTTCCCAATTTCAAACTTACTATAAAGTTACAGTAATCGAGATATGAGGTATTGGCATAAAAATAAACACATAGATCATTGGAATATAATTGAGAGTCTAGAAATAAGCCCAAATGTCTATGGTCAATTGATTTTTGATAAAGAATGAAGTCATACTACTGTATTACATTACATACAAAAATTAACTTTAAATGTTTAACAGAATTATATGTAAGAACTAAAACTGTAAAACCCTTAGAAAGAAACATAGGTATAAATCTTTGTGACCTTGGATTAGGCAATGGTTTCTTAGATATCACACTAAAATTATAAGCAACAACAGAAAAAAATAGATAAATTGGGCATCATTAAAATAAAAAACTTTTGGCTTCAAATGACACCATCAAGAAAGTGAAAAGAGAATCCATAGAATGTGACAAAATACCTGCAAATCATATATTTAATAAGGCACTTGTGTGTATAAAAAACTCTCACAACTCAAACATGAAAAGATAAATAATCCAATTAAAAAACGAGCCAAGGATTTGAATAAACATTTCTCCAAAGAAAATATAAAATGGCCATCAAGCACATGACAAAAAGCTCAACACCATTAGTCATCAGGGAAATGTAAATCAAAACCACAATGAGATACCATTTCACACCCACTAGGGTGGCTAGAATAAAAAAAAAAAAAAACAGAGAATAACAAGTATGAAATATCCAGAATAGGTAAAGACATAGGAACAGAAAGTAAATTATTGCGGGGGTTGGGGGGTGTTCAGAATTAGGAGTGATGGCTAACACACATTTTGGGAAAGGGGATAAACTGTTCTGGGACTAGATAGTGGTGATGGTTGTAGCAAAAACACTGACTTGGACACTTGAAAATTGTGGATTTTATGGTATGTGAATTATATCTCAATAAAGCTGTTATATATCCTTTTTTTAAAAAAGGGTAATTCAGTGCAAACCTCATCTCTTTGTTCTAATTCTCTTTTTTACTTTTCCCAGGCTCAGCTATCACACACACCTCTCATCTCCAGCATCCTGTGCTTTTCTTTCTGACTTATCCCAGTGGATTATAACTGTTAAGTCACTTCTCTGTCTTTATTTCTGAGCCACCAGCCTCTCATAGAGAGACCAGCACAGCATAGTGAATAGTCATTTTGGGAGATGTGAATGACCTTTACACTATCTAATGCTCAGATTGTTTTCAACGTGAGCTAGCCAGCCCCCGCACCAACTGTGAGGAATGGACTCCTCTGTAAGGGAAGTCTAATGATAATGCCAATATTATGAATAGGCTGGTTGCCCAGCTCCTCCCTACACCCTAGGAAGATGCAGGGTCCTGGGTCCTGGGCTTGGGTTGGGATTTGGGGTCTGGGCTATCTGAGGGGAGCATGCACCAGAGTGTGGGGTGGGCATCCCAGACAGAGCCAAGGGCTTGAGGGGAGGGTGGGAAGCAGAACCTGCAGAGAATTCCCGAGCTGCTGGACGCTATCTGGGAGGCATGAGATAGCTGCTGTGATGGGAAGAAGCAGTCACTCACGGTTCCAAGCTGGCTGAGTTATGGGTGTCCTAGGGGCAGCCAGAGCCCTCATGGGTGAGAGGGGTGGAGAGTCTTCAAGAAATGGCCCCGTGCCCCTGTAGGAAATGAGGGTGGAGAAGGAAGGAAATAGTGTGCCTCTGTTGGCTGCTGGAGGCCAGAGGGAGATGGGTAGGAAGCAACTAGAGGTGAGATATGCAGATAAAGGCATCATTCCAACTTCCCCAGGGGAGGAAGCTTCAGAGAGACGATGAATGTTTATAGTAGCGCAATTCACAATTGCAAAGATGTGGAAACAACTCAAATGCCCATCAATACATGAGTGGATTAATAAAATGTGGTATATGTGTGCCATGGAGTACTACTCAGCCAGAAGAAACAATGGTGAACTAGCACCTCTAGTATTATCCTGGATAGAGCTGGAGCCCATTCTACTAAGCAAAGTATCACAAGAATGGAAAAACAAGCACCACATGTACTTACCATCAAATTGGCACTAATTCATCAACACTTATGTGCACATATGGAAGTAACATTCATCGGGTGTTGGGCAGCTGGGAGGGGGAGGAGGGGATGGGTAATGGGTGCGGGGCACACTGGGAGATGGGCACGGTTGTAGCTCTGACCTGGGCAGTGCAAAGACAATTTATGTAACCTGAAGGTTTGTACCCCCAAAATATTTTGAAATAAATATATATATATATACACACATATAAACAAGAGGGACGATGAAGGATGGCATGAGAGGGCTGGCCGTGTGCCTGGCATGGCCATCGGCACGTTCTAAGGAGTCCTCACTTAATTCCCATAACAACCCTGTAAGTCAGGTGCAATTATGTCATGGTGTTAGAGCTCAGAAAACCAAAGCTGAGGGAAGGGACTGTAGTTGTTCTGCCTCTCTCAACTGGAAGGTGCAGAGCTGGGAGATGCAGGCCAAGTGCCATTCGGAGAGGGCGGACTCTGCAGGGCCCCTGCAATGCTGGGGGGGTGGGGCTCTCCTCCTGCTCTGGCTTAAGAAGCATGGGGGAGGGGGCGTGTAGACGGAGGAGTCACTGAAAACAAAGAAGACACCCACCGGGGTCCTCCCTACATTACATTTTTGGGTCTCAGTCTTGCAAATTCCAGCTGTAAACTCTGGATTTGGGAGGGTCAGAGAGGAGACAGGCTGAAGAGGGAGTGGGGGTGGGGCCGTGTTTGTGTCACTGTGATTAAGAAAAGAGAATAATAGCCTGTGAGCATTCTATTTTGAAAACTCAAAGTGCTTGCCCATCCAGAAAGACTGAGCTTTGAAATCCAAAACGGGAAGTTGAATTAAAGGTGTTTTAGAGCCAAAATGGAGAAAATTAATCAGCTTATAATACTATACATTGCAAGGCACCTGCAGTCTGAAAAAGATGGGAAAAAAATCCATGGATAGAATTGACCCTAAATCTCCTGTGATTCTGATAGATGCGTATTTTCTGAAGGAATGTTTGGGGTTGGGGTAGGTTTTGCTGAGAGAGAGAGAGAGACAGAGAGAGGAGAGAGAGGAGTCCTGAGCTGGTTCACAGCCATTTGGGGTGATGTGAGCTGTGAGTCGGGGTCCCTTTTCCTCGTGCTCTCGTGTGTATCTTCCCAACGTCCAGGTGGGCGATACGGCAGGGGCTGGTTTTGGGGAGGGCTTAAGTGATTTCTTTATAATCATCCTAAAAGCATGTATCAATGTTCATGTTATCAAACTAAAGCATGTAATCCTTTCTCTATTGATATTTATATTAAAGGTACCACAATATGAGGACTAATGTGGTTGGGATACGTGATTCGATGATTAAATGATACGGATTTCACAGTGGAGAATTTATTTTCAGATTCTAATTAGAACCCAAATGAGCCCTGTGGATTCTTGTTAACTCACATGGATTATCTTGTACATTACAATATTAATAAAACTCTTTCTCCATGTCATTTCTAAAGAAGTCAGAAAACCAAAGTGGGCAATCAGATTGCCTGGCTTTCTCCCGTGAATTCCCAGCGCCCAAAGCCGGGGGACAGGCCTGTGGCTGAAGCAAACACAGCAATGGGGACCCTCACTGAAGGTCACCAGAGATGCTCACAGGATGCTGGGATGGGATTCAGGCTTCCCATGGGGGCTGGGCAGATGGCCTTGAATTCCCCTAGCGCCCCTGATCCTGGGAATCTATTGTCCTTGAAGAGGTCACTCTGTGGCCCTCCTCCAAGGACAGCTTACTGAACTACAGGCTGGGGAGAGACAGGACTTGCCATTTCTGCCTACAGAGAGGATTCTTTCTTGGCATTAGAAATATGCAGTCATCTGAATCACTATTTACTTAGGTAATCTTCATCCAGGTGACAGAGATTCTGGCTTGCTATGGGAACAGTTTTATTCAAGCTCTTAGATCAAATACCTTTGTGCCAAAACAAACCAGTGTCTTAAGTGGTACGTATCTTTTGTTGTCTAGTGAGGCCCTACCCTACACTGCTTCTTTTATATATACGTCCTTTCATTTAATTTTCACAAAATCCTCAGAGGTGACTGTTGTCCTCTCCACTTTGCAGATGAAGAAACTGAGCCCAGGGAGGTTATGCAGTGGCCCATGGTCATACTGTATGAGCCAAATCAGAGAATGAGGCCCCTGTAGGGGGCTGTCGGTGGTCATGACCTTCTCCCGTCTGTCCCAAGGGAGGCAGTGCCCCAAGTCCTAAGGAAGGGGACGCTCATCTTCTACTGGAGAAAGAAGCTCCAGCCCAGAGCACCCAAGGCCAGAAATTGGGCAGCTGACAGCCCCAGCCCACCCCCACCGCACCCTGGAATGTAAATAAATAATTGAGAAAACAAATATTTTCTCCTGCAGTTTATTCGTTTCCTGTTTCTAGAAACTGTGAGAGCCTGTTCATTGTTCTCTGCTCAAGACAGTTTTCACATAAATAAGGGATTCACTGTGACTCCTTTCACCGAAGTTAAAATCCCATTTAAAAGTAAATTGACTTCCTGAAATATATGTATTGGCAACAGTGGCTACCACAGCTGATATTACATTTTACATTTAACATAGCGCTGTTTGCCTTGACAGATTCCAGACTTTTTCCTACATAAATCAATAGAGTAATGTTTGAAGAGCTCAACTCTATCTTTCATCCTTTCCCCCTCCTCCAACCCTGCATTCTGAATCCCATAAAGAAGGACCTTTCTAGCAGGTGTCATTTAGTTGGAGAGTATTATTTGCAGCATTCGACTGTAACACTGTCTGTAAATGTAAACTCAAACAGGAAATGCTCGGAGAAAAAGCCAGGAATTTGCTTCTGAAAGGAAGCATTCTAATAAATTGTTATTAATAAAAGTGTGTGTATGTGTGTGCAT